>JASANB010002333.1:0-109571 GCA_030248155.1 Sabatieria punctata
AGAAAACTACTTTTCTACTTTTTGAAAGAGCTACCTAACGAGTTTACTGTCAGAAAGAATTACTTCAAAGAGAAAACTCCTTATTGAAAGAGCTACCGAAAGAGTTTACTGTCAGAAAGAATTACTTCAAAGAGAAAACTACTATTGAAAGAGCTACCTAAAGAGTTTACTGTCAGAAAGAATTACTTCAAAGAGAAAACTACTATTGAAAGAGCTACCTAAAGAGTTTACTGTCAGAAAGAATTACTTCAAAGAGAAAACTAGTATTGAAAGAGCTACCTAAAGAGTTTACTGTCAGAAAGAATTACTTCAAAGAGAAAACTACTATTGAAAGAGCTACCTAAAGAGTTTACTGTCAGAAAGAATTACTTCAAAGAGAAAACTACATTGTACGTATTGAAAGAGCTACCTAAAAAGTTTACTGTCAGAAAAAATTACTTCAAAGAGAAAAGTACTTATTGAAAGAGCTACCTAAAGAGTTTACTGTCAGAAAGAATTACTTCAAAGAGAAAACTACTATTGAAAGAGCTACCTAAAGAGTTTACTGTCAGAGAGAATTACTTCAAAGAGAAAACTACTTTTGAAAGAGCTACAGTACCTAAAGAGTTTACTGTTCAGAAAGAATTACTTCTAAGAGAAAACTACTTATTGAAAGAGCTACATCAAGAGTTTACTATCAGGAAGAATTACTTCAAAGGAAAAACTGCTTTTTGTTAAGACCTATGTACCCGAAGTGCTTACACTCAGAATAACTTGCTTGAAACAAATTTCTTTTCAATTGAAGAGCCTGCCCTTAGAGCAGAATTGCTTGAACGAGAAAACTGCGTTGTTGAAAGGTTTTCCTAAAGAGTGTTAGAACTGCTTGAAAGAGAAAACTTCTTTCTTGAAAGGTTTATGTACCTAAAGAGTGCCAGAATTGTTTGGAAGTGAAAGCTGCTTTTTAAATGATTTACCTAAAGAGTTACATAGTTCTTTGGAAGCGATAGCTGCAGATTTGCCTAAAGAGTACCACAATTCTTTGGATTGTAAGGGAAAATTCCTGTTTTTGAAAGATTTGCCTAAAGAGTGCCAGAGTTCTTTGGAAGCGAAAGCTCCTTTTGGAAGATTTGCCTAAATAGTGCCAGAGTTCTTTGGAAGAGAAAGCTGCTTTTTGAAAGATTTGCCTAAAGAGTGCCAGAGTTCTTTGGAAGCGAAAGCTGCTTTTGGAAGATTTGCCTAAATAGTGCCAGAGTTCTTTGGAAGAGAAAGCTGCTTTTTGAAAGATTTGCCTAAAGAGTGCCAGAGTTCTTTGGAAGCGAAAGCTGCTTTTGGAAGATTTGCCTAAATAGTGCCAGAGTTCTTTGGAAGAGAAAGCTGCTTTTTGAAAGATTTGCCTAAAGAGTGCCGGAATTCTTTGGAAGCGAAAGCTGCTTTTTGAAAGATTTGCCTAAAAAGTGCCAGAATTCTTTGGAAGGAAAGCAGCTACGTAAGTGTCGTAGAATTCTTTGGACGAAGGGAGACCTGATTTTGGACAGATTTGCCTAAAGAGTGGCAGAATTGTTCAGATTGGAAGGGAAAGCTGCTTTTTTATGGATATGCCTAAAGCGTGCCAGAATTCTTTGGAATAGAAGGGAAAATTACTGTTTTTGAAAGAATTGCCTAAAGAGTATCAGTAATTTAAAAAACTGCTTTTTTGAAGGATTTGCCTAAGAGTGTCAGGAGGATTTCTTAAAAGTAAAACTGCTTTTTTGACAGATTTGCGTTCGAGTGCCATAATTGCTTGATAGAGACAATTGCTTTAAACAAGATACACAAAGCGTTTTCTATCACAACGAATTTGTACAGTACAGTGCAATTTATTCTACTGGAAAGCCTACATCATGCAACCCACAAACACAGAAGCAAGAGAGTCCTCTGAGAGAATTATCTGAAGAGCTTACTATCAGCAAGACTTGTTTGAAACAGACAACTTCATCTCAAAGAATTACACAACCAGTTTCTTCAAATAGAAGTTTACTGACGTTTTCCTCTGCTGCCGGTCTAATTTTGTAAAAAATTTCCAAAAAAAAATCTGTCCCTGCCTCTAGAACTGAGAGGATCTTAAAAATGTACAAACTATGTATCTAAAGTTTTACACACTCATTTTGAAGAACCGTCTTGTTTAGTAATCTTATAAGTCAAAACAGGGTTTTGCGCGTGCCTCAGAATCGAAATTAGAGTTCTCTGAACTATTTTTAGTCAATATAACGCATTTCAATCTGTATTTTATCGCTGAAACTCATATTCAATACGTATTTTGAGCGCAAAACAGCTTTTTATTACATTCGTTGCTTCAATATTCGGTTTTTAAGGCATTTTTTTCAACCGGAACAGGGTTTTTAAGGCATTTTTAATGCAAAACAGGGTTTTAAGGCTTTTGTCGGTCCAAATAGGGTTTTGAAGCCATTTTTCGCCCCAGAATCCCTAAAAAAGGTCGACAAAACCCGCTTTTTACCCAAAAAAAGGTCGACAAAACCCACTTTTGGACCCCAAAAAAAGGTCGCAAAACCCACTTTGGACTTGGTCCCAAAACCCTATTTGGGATTTAAAAAAGGTCCCCCCATGGAAAAACACAGCGACATCTATGATAGCTGCCATCTTTTGTTGATGGTGTTTTGGTCCCATGTAGGGTTGTTCGAGTATCACAGGCCGTGTCATCTGCCAACTCATGTAGCGCCACCTGTTCCTCATGTCCAAGCGGCTCCGGTGTCTTGTTGATGATATACAGCAGCAAATTGGCGTCTAGCGGTCGCGGGTACTCCCTTAGATTCTGCTCAGCACGCAGCTGCACCACTCGTGAAAGAGCCTCAGTTGGTATAAGTAACCGCTGAATTGCTCATCCAGTTGGTTAACACTGGCGGTTGCCACGCCTGGGCAGGCGGAGGTCCTGGCGGTGCCTGTTCTGCAGCTCCTTATAGCTCAATGAACTTTCCCAGCACAGCACCTCATGCTTCAGCAACGTAAAAACCATTCGTGGTCCCAGGCTGATCAGGTAAAGTTGGGCCAATCCCAGCGGATGTATGAAGGGGTTGCTGACAACCAGCTGAAACATGGCCAGCCGGAATTTCTCGTACCGTCTCCAGGTGAGGTCGGTCCCTCACGGTTTTGATGGTAGACACCAGGGCACCAGCATGAGACTGATTGGTTGTCCTCCTTTGGCATAGCACAGATCAGGAAGCACCAACTGTAGGAGAGCGGCAGACGGCATGACATCGGGGTCAAATGGCAGAGTGACCGCGATCAGCTGGCCCACTAAAAGTCCTGTCTGAGATTGAAGTGAGATGTGACTCTCCAAATACACCCGATAGGTGCCAATGACGTTGGTGGCGTTCTGGAATGCCTCAGGTCTTAGAGTCTCACTGTGGAGCAGTGTTGCCACGATGCAGTGGTTTACGAACTCTGTCCACAACTGATCGTACCAGTTGGTGGCAGCCACTGAGACCTCTACTTAGTCTGGCTCTACACTAGTAGCTTGTTGAGTGCGCGTTTCATTGACGATCTGGGTGTACAACTGTGTATGTTCCAGCGTCAAGTGGCCAAACCACTGTGCATTGGCCAATGGCATGTCCTCCAGATATGCTGGTAGTGCGGTTGAGTATACTAGCTCGTCTCTGGGTGGGTGATGCAATGAGGGTTGGGGAGGGTTGGCGGTGTTGAACTCTTTCATTAGACAGACGTCATCAGAATGTAGTGTAGCGGTAGACCAGAGTACTTCTTGAGTAGCTGGCGCATAACAATCGGCACCAAGTATGGCACCTCTACAGCCGTGTCCAGTAATAGTGGTAGTAGTATCGAGAGGGGCATTGGCGCCTCTTCTTGGATCTCCATGACAAGGTCACCCATACCACCCAACCCGATGATGAGATCTTGTCTGTCCGCCTATCAAGTACAAATCCTCCGGTCCAGAACCAACTTTCGATATGGTTGGACCATTAGGCCGGATGTACGACTTGGCAGGCCATGGAAGTCGTTTGTCCCATGGTTCCTCTACAGTATGCCACCCAAAACGACCGAGGGGACTCCTTCAACCGGAGGTCTTGTTGGGCCATACATGTCACCCCAAAAACCAGGTCCAGGTGGAGCCTGGTACAACATGCCGGGTAGGTAGCGAATATACCTCCAATTGGTTTCGGCTGCTAGACGCGTTACTTAGTTATCGTTTGCACAGCCAACTGTCTTGTCCTTCCTCTTGCAGCTGTTTCGTTTTTGGTGGGCCACGGGCGCCTCAACAACACCCATAGGGGTGGTGCGCATCTCCTGCCTGTTGGTTCTCATTTGGCTTTCTCTGGGCGCCTCAACACCTCCAAGGGCGGCGCGCAACACCGGTGCCTCAGCAAGCGTAAACCAACACACTCCAGATGCCTTGACTTATTTATTAATTTAATTTATTTATTTATTTTTTCTCTCATATCAATTCAATTGAGCAAAGAAGTGTTAGTACACAACATAAGATGAATACGGGTTGGTAAACGGACGACCAGGACTATATGACAGAATAACCAGATATGAAAGACTGGCTCTGGAGCTCTTACCAGAGCCGTAGACTAAAATCTTTGACAGAAACGTTTTTCTTAAAAGCGCCATATGAGTGAGCTGCAACTTGATTTTGAGTAAGACTTGACTTGACTTGACTTGGCACACAACACTGGAGGTGCACTTCGGCCATATCCATTCTCGTTTTGCCGGAGGATGTAGAGGTGTGTAGGTCATATCCTTGAACCAACGCGCAGATGGTCAGAGTTTATAGCATCTCCGTTTTGCCGTCAGGGAACGTCTTCCGCTCCTGCGGACCCCGACCTGGGCTCACGGTGCATCGTAGCTGTGCCTCTCTGGCCGTCTGGCCCTGTAAGTGTCGTCATCAGTACTTCAGCGATTTGTTCTGTCAGCTGCCTGCGTCGGTGGCTGACTCGCTCTCCCGGGGCCTGGAAGATTTCCGCTGGCTCTCATGGGATCCTCCATTCTCAGCGGCTGTGGTATTCCTATGCTGACTCCTCCTCGCCGGGGAGCCGGTCTTCCTCTCCCTCTCACTGTGGGTGGTAGAAAGTAGTAAAGAGGGTGAAAGTCGACGCCTTTCCTAGCAAACGTGTTGGCTGAGGTTCGGTCGAGAAGAGAATATAAACATAGCAAATTCGAAGCCAAGTTATTATCAAAAGAAGTTGGTAGTTACCGCGCTACAGGCAGACAACAGGACGAGACATTCACTGCAGGAGCTTGTTTCCTTCCTCGATAGCAGTTTTTCGCTGTCCTAGGCGGCCTTTGGGTTGTCATTTGAAGACAAAGTCCTTTACTTGTTACTAGCCAGCCAACTCAGGACAAATAAGCAAGAAAAAAGTGAAAATTAGTCACAAGACAAGACAGCGTCAGCGAAATGGTAGATCTTAGGTGGGCCAATCGCGGGCCGTCCAGTCTCTCAAAAGCTTCTCCTCTCCCAATGACCGCTCGCCTCTCGATCACGCGTTCCTCATCGATCGTTCCTTTATCGATTGGACAGGCACTCCGCCAGATCCCGATTTTTCCGGTGCTTGTCTGCTGCGAAATGTCCCACCGCGATCGTCCTGAGCCATCAAGGAAGCCGCGCCCAATACGAACCCGGTTCTGCACGGTACAGTGCATGTGGACTGTTAGTTTTCATGGTTCGGTCTAAGAATAATTTACGTCCACCGATATCAACTTGGATTTGCTGCTTTTGCCTTTGGTTGCCGCCCCAAAACGGACAGTCAACTACTTCGGTATTAGCTCAGGTGCAATGCTTACCTAGTTGTAGGACTCTCAGCACCCGCAACAGCCAGAGCCTGACTGCAATAAGAGCGTTGTGTGGTGTGAAGTGCACCTCTTTTTGTGTTTTGTTATCGCGCATGTGGTTTGTACTAGTTTATTCCGGCTGTCACCTGGCAGCGGCACTGGCCGTCATCTCAGTACTGGTGATGAGTTGCTGTAAGGGAAAAATGAAGAAGGACAAAGAAGAGAAAGCGGTGCCTGGCTCGGCAGAAACGCCACAGACAGGGACGGACGAGATACAACCGAAGCCAGTGGGCAAGGCGCCGGAGGAACAGAAGGCAGCAGAGCCGGCACAGGCCGATGTAGAAGGCAAAGCAGGCGGACAGTCGGACCAAGACGCGGCTTCCAAACAGGGCGTAAAGTCAGACAAAGATAGCAAGAAGGAAGAGGTCGTGGAAGGTAAGGAAGGCGCTAAGAGTAAGAAGGATGACAAGTCAACACAAGCTGATAAGAGCGGCCCAAGCGCAGCGGGAAAGGAAGATGAGGGCAAAGAAAATGTAGCTGGAAAGGAAGAAGCAGCCGGAAAGGAAAAAGCGGCCGGAAAGGAAGGAGCAGCTGAAAAAGAAGAAGCGGCCGGAAAAGAAGAAGCCGCTGGAAAAGAAGGAGCAGCCGGAAAAGAAGGAGCAGCCGGAAAAGAAGGAGCAGCCTGGAAGAAAGGAGCAGCGGCGGAAGGCGTTGGGAAGACAGGCGAAGATGCAGTCAAGAAAGAGGGCGCGGCACGCAAGGAGGGCGCCGACCAGCAGACCAAAGAAGCTGAGGGTAAGGAAGACGCCGCGGCGAAAGAAGGACAGGGTCAGGCAGACAAAGCTAAGGAGAAGGAGGGCAAGAAATCGGATAGAAAGTTGGCTGAGTGTGACCTGGCGGCACTCTACATGAAGAAACAAACGGCAACCACGAAAACGCCGAAGAAACAAGAGACGGTGACGCGTAGCTTTATGGAAGAACTGGTCAGAGTCGAGGAGGCGCAGAATGCCGACAAGGATCTCATGAAGTCAGAAAGGTATGGCGACATTAAGGTGAGTCCGGGCCACCCAACGCTGAAGACAAGTGGGCAGATCGCGCGACACAAAGTGACCAATATGGGCAAGACGCGTGTGGCGGCCAAACTGAAGTGCTCCGACAACAAGATCTACCGAATGGCACCGGTCTTCTCCGTGATCGAACCGGGCCAAACCGTTGACATGGACATACAGCGAGTGCCGGCACCCGCCAAAACCGACGTGTTGCTAATCGAGTACATTCCAGTAGCCGATGACCAAGCCAACATTCCACTACCTGATCTTTTTGCCAAACCACCCACCAAGCCGTTCACAGCTCAGGTCAAGCTCTGTGCGGTCGAAGGCTGATTACATTGATTTTGTCTTCATTTGTCTCTTACTCGTCTACTACACCCACTACTGATAAAAGTTCCCCTTGCGTTATCAGAAATTATTAACCTTCAAAAACGCAGTTATGGGCATTCTGGTCATCGTTAGAACCCTGCACGCCGCCCGGGAGAGAAATTTGTCTGGGTTGTTCCGTTTGGAGCATGTCCGGGATAGATTGGGTTATTTTTAAGATCTAGGTTAAACCTTAGCCAAAACAAGCTTTTCTTTAAATCTGTTTTTATGTTTCGGTTTGTTGCGGCATTAGTAATGTTTCTTTTGTACGTACTGTACTGTACGTAGTTCTGGCACAAGTGATTTTGCAAAATTTTTCGGCGATTTTAGCTTTCCCGGAACGGACCTGGCTGTCCGGCGCAAAATGTCATCCGGGCGGACTCGAAATTTGATATTCCAGGCCAGGCCGTGAAAAGAGGCTCTAATTTAAACACGTTTAGTATAAAATTTTTTCGTTTCTCTTCTTTTTGACGGTTTTTTCTATCTTTCTACCTTCACCAAAAAGGTGTACCCACCTACACTACACTTACCTTACCTTGCTGTTTTCAATACATGCGGTTCACAATAACTGTGTGTCGCTGGCTTTTTCACTGAATTGTGATACATTAGTGAATTTTCGAATTTTTTCTTTGATTTTCTTAAAAATAACGACAAAATCTTCTAAAAATAAACTGTTTCTAAATACGGCAAAACAACTAGAAGAATCTAAAAAATATTGTCCGAAAACGTTTTAATGCAGGCATTTTTGCAAATTCGGGGGGTGGAAAAAAGTGACGTCATTTTTTCGCTTGTAGATGGGGGTTTGGTTGGATAATGATGACAACTGATGAGACGGGGGTCGAAAATAGCCAAAATTCGATGACGTCATTTTTGCACGGCCCCTGACGCAGTGGAAAGTTGCTCGAGAAGCGTGGACTTATTGGGTCTGGGCTTGCATCAAGGCTGTTTGTTTTCCGGAAAAAACTCAAGCCGGTTTTTTTTCGGTTTTTTCCAAAAGTTATTTTCCTAGATGACAGAAAATATTTTTTAACAATCGCTTTTTATTGCAGAATTCAACGAAATGGCGTGAGTTTTATTACGAAATGAACTAATTTCATCTTTTAGAGTAGTAATTTGATAAACAACAAAAATACATAAAAGTTGCCTGAAAATGGTACCAGTATTTTTTGCCAAAAACAGCTAAGTTATGCCATGAAAATGCTTGTAAGGCTTCTATTAACGAAAATTCAAAGCATTTGAAGCGAATTTAGCCAGTTATTGTGCCTATTTCCTTAAAAACTTGCTTGAGTTTTTTCGCATTTTAGTTTTTTTCCGAGCCCCTAGGAAAAAAACGAAAAAAAACGAGGAAAAAAACCGACCCAACAGCCCTGGCTTGCATGGCTCTAGTGTGTTGGTAGCTCAGATCTCGTTCAGTATACAATAGTTGCGCGGCGAAAGCACGAGCAAGCGCAACAAACTTCTCTGAGACTGGAGCAAACAAGTCAAGCTCAGTTTAAGCAGAAGCAAAATTAGATGAGTTTGTTGTTGTTTTCTTGAATATTTTGTCGGTGAGTGTGGATTTAGTGGTCGAGTCGGTGTTTCGTTAAGGCGCTGAACATAATTCCTAGCAGTTATGTGCTCAGTTTCGTTCTGATTGTGTTTGGATTTTTGTTGCGTTTTTTAATGGCACAGGATCTGTGCTCATTCGTACCTGGTTAACGAAGTCGATCGAAAAGCGTTAAAAATTGCTAAGATTGGCAAGCTCATTTTCATAACCATAATACAAGGTATGCTACAAAGCCGGAAAAATAGGGGGTCCGGCCCAGGGTTGGATATATTTCTGAAAAAACCTCGGCCTGTTTTTTTCAGTTTTTTTTTCGTTTTTAAAGGTTTTTTCCAAAATCGCGGAAAAAACTCCAGCTCAAGTTCTGAGTATCCTAGCCTGGTTTTATTATTCGTAACGCTTTCTAGCGCCTTCCTGGAACAGAAATACACGTCTTACATAGATATAAATCACGAAACAGGCATGAAACAGTCCCTGACCGGCTCCATCAATAAACGGATGGATGGATGGATGTGTCCCTCACCAGGAAGATATCGGTTACGTTCGAGTCCAAATTACGGAGGGGTGGTTTAAGGATACCTGCCCCCCTAGGTCCATGTGTTGTATGTATACATGTACGCATTGACGCCTGTGATAGGGGCGTTGCGGAACTTTGGCAGTATTTCATTTTTGTATAGTGTTCCGTACATATACGTACGTATTCTTCAGCTTTTCTGAGCTGATCCTTAGTTGAAGTTGAGTCTCTGAGCTGAATTTATGTGGTTGCGGTGTCAGTTTGTTAACACTTATGCCTTTAAATCTGCGTTACTGCTTTACTATGTTGGGGGACACAGATTGATCAAGATTCTGTACGATAATTCAACATGGCTTTGATTGAACCTTTTCCGAGAAACATTTCACTAATTGTGATAGTTTGCAACAGTGACAGTTCGATTTCGTTGGTGAGTGTTTCTTAAGAACGTTGTGTGTATGAAGCGGCCGGATGAAAGGGAAAGGCAGGTGATAACGCTTAGGAGATATGAGGAGAGCACTATTTTTAAGCGTTTCTTTGCTCCGCATCCGTGCGGCGTCTCAGTTCCAGTAAACTACATTCCTTCTGATCCTAACTCTTGTTTTTCTGTGTCCTAGATGATGTATAGTATTTTAACGGTCTAGTAGAGCACTGTAATAGGTCAACAGAGCTCTTACCGAGCCAACCAATTGTTGGTGTGTTGTATCGAAGGTTCGTACTCTGTTGGAGCCGTAGATTTGCGTTGACCTTGAAGTAGGCGGTAGGACTGCGGCAAGTGCTTTGTGCATGCACTGCATGTGCCAAAGTACATTAAATTAAAAAGTAGTTTGCCTTCTAGAATTTTGGCTGCTGGCCAAGCACTAATGTCGCACGCGCACGTATAGTTAAGTAAACTTGCCGGGGTGAAATTTGGGTGAGTTGGAAGCGCATTTCTGTCGAGGAGTTAGGACATTTTACGTCGGATAGGCAAAAAGTTAGTATGTATTGCTCTGCAAATTTGCTGCGTCTAGTGCATTCTATTGGATACGCAAATTAGGTGCTTACGTGCTATGAACTGTACTTGCTGCGTGTATAGCAATCTTTGTAGTCGGCGGCTTATTTTTTGCTTCCTTTTGAGTACTATGCGCTATCTTAACAAAGATGACAAATTACATTATGTTTGCAAAATGTTTATCTAATCTTTTACTTTTGAACTTTTAATGCAACGTATTTGACGACATGCAGTGCCCATCACAAACTTGCCACTTTCTTGTCTGACTGAGCCAACCGCTAATTGCTGTTGCTGGTACCGTTGCCGGAAATAGAAAGTTGCCTTTGCATTGGAACATCCAAAAATAGCGACGGTAAAGTGCTATTAGCGATCTGGGCAGATTGGTAGCACCAGGCGAGCTGGGTAATTCTGGAATCAATTTAACTCTCCCTAATGAGACCATTTAAATGGTCTGAACAAAGGCCAAACTAATTAGACCTCCAAATACAGCCGTACTGTAATTGGCAGTGACACTTTGAAAATTGCCGCCACCCATCCCTTTTCTGACCTGCACGCAACCGTTCTTTTGTGCGTGTAGGCTTATTATTAGTAGCCAATAGCTCAATTAGCGGCCCACCAAGTAATTCTTCTGCAACACTCGGTTTTTTCTATTTTAGTGTCGTCTCGTCTCCATGCTTCTACCGGTCGTTCTGGCACTTATGGTCGCCGTCCTTCCACTGGTATTTTTTACTTTTCTCGCACGTCTGTCTGGCATCTCGATTGACGCTAGAATTAGAAAGGCAAAAGCTGGAATGCGACAGAAACTAAAATATGCAGAGCATGTTTGGCTAAAGACGGAAGTTCTAAGTCCAGGCTGGCGCGCACCTGTTTTCACGTGATTAGGCTGTTGTTTAAGCAACATCGCAGATAAAACTGCTTGCTTACACGATTGAATGCGCCAGTCAACTCCTATCTCTCCAACCGTCTCTGTATTTCTGCCGCTGACTTTTTGTGCATTTGCGTTTTGTCTGTCTGTGTCTTAACACATGTTTGAACACTACCGCCGATAAGGCTGAGAGCGGTGCCAAATTTCCACTTTTATCAGACGAAGACGGCATCAAGCTACAGTATACCGGCACACCCGTAGTATGTACGTCATGAGGTTTTGTCTGTAGCAACCAGTTCTAATCTGAGTTTTTTGGATTCTGCTTCAAACTCAATTTATACAGTCTCAACGCCGTTTATGGTACCGACACCCTATATGGTTCCGGTGCTTGGGCTAGTGGCACCATATGTGGTGCCGGTACCGTATACGGTGTTAAGTGCCTGACTGTAATAGAACTGTTTATCTTATTGATAAGCTAAATCATTTAATTGCTGTAGGCTGATTCTCGTAATGACAGCCTGACAGTAGACGCGAACGGAACGTTGCCTACGTATGGTTGGCACAACCTCAATGAGACGGTGAAAAGACTACTGCACGCTTGGACAGCACAACACACCTGGCGATTCAACAGGTCGCAGATTGACGACAGACACACGAAGATGGAAAGAATATGTCACTTTCTCAACATCTACAATGCTCCACCAGGTGACACTCTCTGCTAATAATTGGTGCTGTCTGCGTTCTACAAACACTAATTAGTCATTTGGCAAAATTGTGTCCTTTCTGTCAAATCTTTCAATCCGTTAGGTCTAACGTCTAATCCGTGTTCGCTTAAAAGGAGTGATTTCGTAGCAGTTTGGCGTCCATTACCGTACCCATAAGTTATTATGTACTATTTTTGCATCGCATGCAATCACAAATTTTAGAGAACTACTGCCCTTACATGTTTGATGGCGTATCGTGTTGGGAGCCTGTGAAAAAAGGACAAACACAGCAGCAAAACTGCCCTCGTTACGCTATTGAAAAGACTAACGCAAGTACGCACAGATGATAGTATTTGTGTGCTGTTTATTCGTGCATTTAAGATGGTTCCATCAGTTTGTACTGCAAACCAGACGGGAGATGGGATTTCGACGAAAAGATGACGGACAAACGAATAATGTACGGCGCCTGTCTCTACACGCAAGACCAGTTACATCAAATTTACGTCATGAACAAGGTTTGTACGAATTCATCACGCAGCCGGAGGTGTACATGTACAGTACTCGATCACTCTTCTCTTGCACCAAACGCCCACTTTTCCATGGCAATCGGCATTCTCGCTGCTCTCTGTCCTAGTTAACTGAAATACTGGCGCACTGTAACAAATACGTACTGCTTGAGAGCAAGAAATGAATGACACCGACGATTGCAGGTGATTCGAGCTGGTGCATTGTTGAAGACGTTGGGCTACGTCTTGTCAATGACAGGTCTAAGTATCTCCGTCGTTGTCTACGTCTACTTCAGGTATGCGCTGCTTTACAAATGTGCTACATGTAACAGAGGTCTGCCCCAACCGACTTAGACCAAACCTTGCCCTGAGACGATTTTCCGAGCAGATTTTTACAATTTTTTTACAAATACAGTCACCGGAAATGCTAAAATCCATGTAAAACAGCACTTTTTAGCTGTCCCCCAAAAGCGGATGTACCTAAGCAAATGAACCATTCAATATTCTGGTGGATTTGTGTCAGGTTTCCATATACGTACGTAACTGCATCCAGAATGAATTCTAGGAAGCTGCATTGTGCTCGCAACTTTATCCATTTGAATCTGTTCATCTCCTTTCTACTTCGAGCTTTCATGAGCATTCTGCAGTATTCTTTGTCCAGCGTGCTGAACAGCAAGCGGTCTAATCTGACTAATCTGGTAAGTACAGTCGTTGGCCTCTGGTACAGTTGTTTACTCTATTCCGGCGTCTGCGAGCGGGAGCGGTGGCTGTTTGTGGGTTCGAAACTGGTCGAAAGTGTCTGCCTAGAGCTGAACGCTAACCATCGACAGGTCGGCAACTCTCTCCCACCCACCCGCTACAACGCCTTAAAACGCACGCGAGTTTTACCTTTACCTTACCGTAAATGACCACCTAATGATTCGCTCGCGACAATACTCTATCATTTCTGACAAATCTCCCTGTTTCAATTTACACTGTAGTAAAAGAGTTTTTAAAGCAGATGCTTTAGTCGAGTGGTCAAAATTAAGAGCTAACTCTGACTTTAAATAACAACTGCTAATCATTGTAGGCCACCTTTTGTAATAAAGGTGGGTGAAGTGTGGTTGTTTCAGGAAAGCAATTGGGACTGTAAATCGTTTGCTGTGCTCTGGAACTACGTGATCTTTGCCAATTTATTCTGGCTGCTGGTGGAGGGACTCTATCTTCATAACATAATCTATCTGACCGTACTCAAAGAACCCAGAATCACTGCCTACGTTCTGTTCGGTTGGTGTAAGTCTTTCACTCAGTTCAAGTGATTTGCTCTTGGTCACTCTAATTCCCTGCTAACTTTTTCAGAACTGTAGAAATAAAATGACAAACTGAGAACGAGTCACTTAACAGACTATTGCTTTCGAATTCGCTGCTAGTCGAACGCTGGGATTTTTTCGCCCCTCTCTCTCTCGCTCTCTAAACAGATTTCTGTTCGCCTGAGGCAAGGAGTGGCATTAAATAACAGGTCTACCTCTACACGAAGAACACCAACATAAGGAGTTCTCAGTAATTTGTATTCGCTCTTCCAAATTTACATTTCAACATTTATTCCACAATAAGTCAATCAAATGCATACAAACTATATAATGCATTGCATGCTTCGAAATTATATTAAAAATTGACTAGGGTAAAAGGATATACAGTAGCTATTGGCTTTGTCGGCTGTAAATTATTCTGTCCGATCGCAGTATAGTGTTTGCGTTTTAGCTGCGCCGGTCGTTGTGATGGTTCCGTGGGTCATTGTCAAGGTGGTCTATGATAATTACGGGTAAGTAACTTGCAGAAGTTTTACAGAAAAAGTCGAACAGGACGCAGCATGCTATTATACGCGGTGTATGCATCCCCTTTCAAAAAGGTACCGGTCGAAAATGACAAAAATCAATAGATCAGTTACTAAAACTGTTAATTTTTGCTCAGAATGCATTATAAAATGCCTTTTTTATGTTTTTCGCACTGGTCCGGCCTTTTCAAATTTTTCGCATTGGTTTGCAGAATTGTGGGTACGCCCCACAGGTACAGGTACTGTACCATAGCCGGCTGAACTGGTCCATGCTGTGTATACGCAGTTTATATGGTACCGGTACGTAGTACTGACGTAGTGAGTAGCATACCGTTGCTTTAGAATCCTGCCTTTGGAACGCAGTGGTAGCCGGTCACTCAGACAAGGGCAAAAGGGGCTTGACCGCCTCATGCTCTGGCCTACCCCCTCATGCCGCCGCTACCCCGTCAGGAATTTTTACAAACAATTTGGTATAGAAAATTATGATAAAAGTAAGCATAAATTAAGGAGCAAGTGAACTCAGAATAGCTAATTTTAACCCATTTTAACGAAAAATAAGCCAAAAACCTTGATTTTAGCAAGAAATCTGTCTTTTTTGGCTTACCATCCGCTCAATCCCCATCAGCCGCCACTGCGCCGCAAATTTACCACCCCCTTAGCCGAAATGGCAGGCCATGTCCGCGGTGACTGTTATATAATTACAGTAGAAATAAGCAAGTAGTGTTTGCTGTTGAAGCTGCTGGATCCGTTACCAAGACACGCGGTACATGTGGTTGTTGTACGTGCCAAACGCAGTCATCAATGCCATCAATCTGGTCTTGCTGGTCAAAATCGTCCGTCAGCTTTACTTGAAACTCAAAAGTGATACCCAGCTGTCCGACAATGTTCGCTACAAGTCAGCTCTAGACTTAGACTTAATCTTCTACCACAGAGCTGTTTGTTGGTTTAGAAAGTTGGCGCGCTCCACTCTCATTCTCATGGCCATCTTGGGTACGTTCTACTTCATCACAACCTGCATGGTGTTCGCAGTGAGCAAGGCCAACCCGTCAAAGTACGAACCGGCGCCTATCATAGTCTATACGATTGAGAGTGTAATGGGCAGTCTACTGGTACGCTCTTTTACTGGCTTTGGTCATTGGCTATCAGTTGCAGTTTTGCAGGGCTTAGTTGTCTCTGTAATCTTCTGTTTTGCCAACACCGAAGTGCGGTCGCTGGTAGGCAAGCGTTGGAAGCAGTGGCTCTACTCGCACAACTACTCTTCCAACAACAACAACGTCGAGAAGGCTCGGCTCGGCAGTCTGAAACGAATGCGAGCAGATAAGAAACGCTGCAACTCGCTCAGATCCATGCTGAACAGCAACGAAATCGACTGCGAGATGCTGACCGACTCCAAACTGCAGCGGCACTGCCAGTCCTGCGCCGACTGTCAGATTAGGTAGGCTCCTTTGCGCCACAAGTGCAGGGGTTCTCAGCAAGGTGGGAGGAGTATAGGCTGATTTCCCTAACAAGGCGCTAAATCTCTACAAAATTGGCGACTTCCCAAATGAAGGTCACCAAAAATTTAAGGGGAGTAGGTGCGGAAGGCTTAACTGACTTTTAGGGGTCCCTAATGAGGGCGTATATCTCAGGATCTAAGCAGAGCACATCAATGAAAATTTCAGCAATCTTTTAAGAATTTATTGATCTTTCATTTAAAAAAGCATTCATTCAAATCCGTTGAGATTTGTCTTCAACTGAATACGGTAGATAAAATTGAAATTTTTGTTAGGGACCCCTAAAAGTCAGTTTTGCCACCGCTGTAGCAACTGTAAATCTCAATGGATTTGAGTGAATCCTTTTTTAAATGAAAGATCAATAAATTCTTAAAAGATTGCTGAAATTTTCATTACTGTGCTCTGCTTAGATCCTGAGATATACGCCCTCATTAGGGACCCCTAAAAGTCAGTTTTGCTGTTGCGGAATCGCGCATTTCTTTCAGTGCCTACTATCGGTCACCATCTAACTGATTAACTGAAAATTGAACTGAGTCATGTCTAGA
Organism: Sabatieria punctata; assembly: GCA_030248155.1. Classification (NCBI taxonomy): domain Eukaryota; kingdom Metazoa; phylum Nematoda; class Chromadorea; order Araeolaimida; family Comesomatidae; genus Sabatieria; species Sabatieria punctata. The sequence continues at coordinate 16,147 of JASANB010002333.1, forward strand.
AATACAGTAAGTAGCTGACCGGGAAGACTGTTTAGAAGACATCTGATCGAGAACCAAATGCCGCTGTCGCAGCTGGGCGCCAAGCAAGCCAGTCCTTGTGCAGTGGCGGCCGACAGTGACGAGCCGAGCACGCAATGCAGCACGGTGGTGAGCAGTGCTCAGAGTTCGTTGACCAGAGTGTCTGGCATGAAGCTGCGGAGAGCGATGGTAGGCTGCGAGAAAAACACAGGACTCAGTCGCCAGCTCTCTAATTGCTGGGAAGAAATGGAAAGCTCGTCCGACGCCGCTTCCAGGTCGCCCAACCCGCCCAGCTCGGAGCGCTTTCACAGTCTCGAAGACAGCCAACAGGGCAACTCGGAATTCGAGTCCTGCGATTCCAACGCTCCGGACGACATGCCTGCTCGCTCCAGTGACTGCAACGCAGCTCGGTTGTGACTCCACTGCCATGCGCACCTCTAAGTACATGCTTCAGAGATCTACATTCATTTCTTCTACGTACTGTTCGTATGTGGCCGCTTGCACAAGCGAGATTATTGAGAATGTGCCTCACGAGTGCGTAGACACTTGGTATGCTACCCAATACCGGCGTCATACATGTCATTAAGTGGCTGACTATGTGTGTAGTACGCATCCATGTGCGAATGATGTACATAAGTAAAGAAGTCTCAGTGTTTGTTTGATTGTTCAGTCACTTTTCTTCGATGCTTCTATTACAATATTTTTAGGAGGTTCGAGCCATCTGTGCCAATATTCAGAACCGCGTTTTCGAACTCCTTCGTCGGAGACTTGCGGATTCTTCCAACTGATTGTCTCAAACCCGGCGCGTCTGAAACTGCCTTCATACGTTTGCTTGTAAAACCATGTCGTGTTGGTCTTTGCTGATTGGTTGTGGGCACGATCGTAGAAGATTACGTCCACCTTTTGTCCGTCTTCCACACTGTTCCGTTTTCGGTTTGCCTCGCAGGTCCTTTGTCGTTGTCCTATCGCCCGGCTGTCACGCGGTGTAGCAGGTGATGCTTAACAACAGAGTCCTTTATGCCAAGGCAGTAACGGACCATCAACCACGCCAGTATACAACTAAAGACTGGCCACAACACACGCACTCGGAGAGAGCAGACTAGAGTCAGCCGCAAGGCAGGTGCGCAGGGAGAGAAAGTGATTGTTTTCAACACTGCCTTGCGTCTGGCTCTATTACTACGCAGAGCTACAGACTAGGGCGCGGCAAACTGGCATGGCAGGCCGAGCCCGATCGATAATCTAGCCTAGACAACTAACAGACAAGACGGCATGTACGTACCACAGCAGCATGTACGTACAAGCAACAACATATCAATACCCTTTTCTTCTTAAAGGCCGTCTTCTGCTAGTTGTAGTCCCAGTCCCCATAGCGGTCCACCGGTCTTCGTTCTCTGAGAGGGTAGCGGCGCTCTGCTGCCTGCTGGCCGGTCTCTAGCTCGATCACTTCTGAGCTCGCTGGGGAATCTGGCACGCGCTGCATGTTCCTGGCGTTCCACAGTTGACCGTCTGACAGTTTGTAGTTGAATCTGCCCAGAACTGCCGTCACTGTGTAGCATTTGCGGGACCAAGGCGACTGTCCTTTGGGAGTGTGGCTCCTCTTGACACGAACGCGTTGTCCTTTGCGGTACATCTGCTGCCAGGGTAGCGTCTTTTTGTCTCCTTTTCCGCCGCTCCTATTCGATTTTGCGTTGTTAGCAACATTTTTGTTGGCGTTTTCCGGAGACTCCTTCCCTTTCTCTTTTGTGGGGCGTGACTGGCGGCAAACTTCAAAAGCAAGCCGCGGCTGTCGTTTGAACATCTTCTCAGCAGGGCTCTGCTGCTCACCTTCCTGGGCTGTGGCTCGGTAGTGGCACAGAGTCTGAGTCAGTCCTTCCTCCCACTCCTGAGTCCTGGCGAAGGTCTGAATATGATGTTTCAGGTACCGGTTGAACACCTCCACAAATGCGTTCTGCTGTGGTGTGTAGACTGGAGCTTTCTGGTGGAAGATGTCCCTCTCCTGCAGAAATTCTTCAAACTCCAGGCTGACAAACTGTGGTCCATTATCCGTGAGAATCCTGGCAGGGTTGCCATATCGAGCAAAAACCTGCTTCAACCACTGAATGATTCTTTTGGATGACGTGTCAGTGGTGCAGAGAATTTCCGGATACTTGGAGTAGTTGTCCAGCAACACCACTATGCACTTCTTGTGGGCTGGGGCTGTCTCAAATGGACCGGTGATGTCCATTGACAGTTCTACCCATGGCTCCTCCGGTGTGTACAGGTGTTCTCCGTGTGTGGGCACCTTGGGCTGCGACTTGGCGGAATCTAGGCAGGCACTGCAATGACGCACAAACTCCTCGCTTTCTGTGGCCATTCCCGGCCACCAGTAGCCTTCTCTGAGCTTGCGTTTGTAGCGGACGATCCCAGGGTGTCCTTCGTGGGCTTTGCTGAGTAGTTCTCTTCGGAGTGGACCTGGAACAACGATCTGGCTGTTGTTTCGCAACACCAGTCCTGTTTTGTCCTCCACCGAAAACTCGTCCTTCATCCTGTGATAAGGCAAGTTGCAAAATTGGCTGGGCAATTTGGCTTTGTCTGGCCAACCCTCCAGGCAGTATTGCTTGACTTTGCTCAGCACTGGGTCGTTCCTCAGAGCTTTGGCGATTCTTCCAGCTGAGAATCCCAACTCCTTGACGCAACGAATCACTCCACTTGGTGCAGAATCGGTCTGCAGGCGCGACAAGACATCTGCCATGTGGTTGTTGTCACCAGGCATGTACTGCACATCATAGTCGAACACGTTGAGTCTGTGCACCCAACGTTCGAATTTCTGCGATTTCCTCTGGTTCGCCTGTCGATGTAGCAGTGCTTGTAGCGCTTGGTGGTCAGTTCGAAGCGTGAAGTGTCTGCCAAGCAAGTATTTCTCCCAATACTCGCAGAAAAACATCGCCGCATAGGCCTCCTTCTCGGTGGTGTCCCACTTTCGCTTGGTTGCATCCAGAGTGTGGTGTCCAAATGCGACTGGGAATTCCTGGCCGTAGTGCACCTGTGACAGCATCCCACCAATGCCATAACCAGATGCATCGGTAGTGACAAAGGTCTGCTTTAAGGGATCAAACATCTTAAGGCGCAGTCCCTTCGGTCCGCCGAGCAGCTGTTTCACTTGTTTGAACGCCTCCTGAGTCTCCCGACCCCACACGAACTTCGTGTTAGCCCGTGTGAGTGCTCGAATTGGTTCCAGCTTGTCGCACAGTGAGGGTACGAACTTGCTCAAGTAGTTGACGGCTCCCAAGAAACTTTGCACGTCCTTGATGTTTTTAGGTGGTGTCATCTGCCGCAGGCTCTCCAGTTTGTCTGGATCTGGCTTGACACATCCTTTGCAGATCACATGGCCCAGGAACTTCACTGATGATTGAGCAATGATGCATTTCCGCAGGTTGAGGCGTAGATTCTTCTCATTCAAGCGTTGTAGCACCTGCTTCAAGCTGTCATCGTGTTCCCTTCGATTCGCTCCATACACCAAAATGTCATCGATGTAGGGCTGACACCCTGGCACACCTTCCAGCGTTTCGTGTACCAGTTTCTGGAATACTGCTGCACTGTCCTTCAAACCCATGGGCAGCTTCTTGTAAGCGTAGTAGCCCCATGGTGTAACAGTTGTTGTTAGCAGCTGGCTGTCCTCATCCAATTCTGCATTGAAGTATCCTTTCAGCAGGTCGATTTTGCTGAAGACTGCCGCCTGACTGAGTCTATTGTACAGCAAATCGTGGATGTTAGGCAGCGGGTACAGCACTGGATCGATGTCCTTGTTGAGCGGACTCAGATCGCTTGTTATCCTGACTGATCCGGGGTCGTCTGGTTTCTCCACGACCACCATGCCGTGTACTCGATCGGCATGCTCAACTCGCTCCCAGATACCTTGGCGTTCCATCAGCTGGACAGCTTCTTTGGCTCTCTCCTCAAAGCGTACTGGGATCGATCTTACAGGCTGTCTGGGTGGCGTCCTTGCGCCTGGTTTGAGCCGAATTCGATGTTTGAAGTCTGGATAGGTGCCGACCTCCTTTTTCGTCAGGTTGGACAACTCTGCCAGCAGTGGTTGCAGTCCTGCCTTCCTCCAAGTCTCCAGCGCATCTGGCTGCGAAATTTGAGGTGTTTTTGGCTGCTGCTCCTTCGGCACTCGACTGGCTCCTCCCGGTCCAGGTTGTTGCACAGTTGCGCATCTGGGGTCCTCCTGGATAGTGGTGCTGTTCGAATCCACATCGATATGCACTCCTCCCAGTGCACGCAGCGCATCCATGCCCAGTGTATTGTTGCATGTGTTGCCAAACACATACACTGGCACTGTCACTGACCGTCCTGCTAACGATAACTGCGCCCTGAATTGTCCCCGGGTAGCGATTGTAGAGTTGTCGAAATTCGCGAGTCGTTTGGCAGGCTTGACAGCAGTCTGTCCAAAGCACTTGCGCCACTCGGATTCCGTGATTCCAGTAACGTCTGAGCCAGTGTCCACCAACATCCTCAGCACGCGACTCTGCTGGTCCTTCTTGTCTGGTGTGATCAGCACCTGACAGTGTACTGATTGTTGTAGACTTCGAATTGAGGCTCCTCCTCCTTTGGCGATGTCCCTCACTCGAATGGCCCGATTCTTGTTGCTGGATCGTCCTGATCGGCACACATTAGCGAAGTGGCCCACTTTTTTGCACTTGTGGCACTCCTGTCCCTTCGCTTGGCACGAATCGGCGTTAGCTCTGTGGCCATGTCTGCCACAAGCTGTGCAGGCATCTGCTGCAGTTGACTTTCTCCCTGTAGGTGGGTTGGAATCCTTTTTGGCTGCGGCGGCAGGCTGGTGGAGGCGTCCTTGGCCCCCTCTCTGTCCCTTTCGTCCTCCGCGCTGATTCCGTCCCTGACTGGCCGCACTGATCTGCACAGGTCGACTTCCTGTCAGTTTGGCAGCATCCTGGCGCGCCGTCTCATCTGCTTGGGCGATTTCCGCGAATCGGTCCAGGTTGACATCCTTTTGGGTTAGCAACTTCTCCTGCGTATCGCGGCAACTCAGTCCTTTGACCAACTGAATGGCCAACAGGTATTCGATGAGGTCTCCTTCCGTGATGACACCCTCAGTGACTGGAAAGCTGCATTGTTGTATCAGCAGGCGTAGCTCCCTCAAGTAGTCAGCGATTGGTTCACCAGAGTGTTGAGTCCTCTGTAGAAAATCGAAGTGTGCTCTGACTGCATTGGTAGGGCGATGAAAAATCCTCCTGGCAGCAGCTAGGAAATCCAGGTAGGTAGTCTGATTGTCGGTGAATTCCCTCTGGCTGGAAAACTGCGCCAATGCTGCTGCTCCAATGTAGGATGTCAGAAACTTCTTTTTCTCCTGGTCGTTGAGTTTGCCGCCGGCCGGTCGGGTTTCATCGATTCCTGTGATGAAATCAGTGAATAGTCTTTCCCATAACGGCCACATCAACACTGGTGACTCTCCTGGAAGAGCCCAGTATCGATCCGGTGGTGGCAGGTAGAGTTTGCTGGGTCCCGGCTGTGCCATCAGTAGAGCGACTGGGCACTAGGCGGGATGTCCTGTAGACTGCAGAGCAGCGGCGTTGTTTTGTCGATGCGGTGCTGAATCGACGGTAGAGCAACGGCGTTGTTTTGTCGATGCGGTGCGGGATCGACGGTAGAGCAGCTGCGTTGGTTCGCCGATGCGTTGTTGTTTGTCGCCGGTGCGGTGCTTGAGTCGCCGATGCGGTGTTGTCTGTCGCCGATGCGGTGTTTGAATCGCCGATGCGGTGTTGTCTGTCGCCGGTGCGTGCTTGAGTCGACGGTGCGGTGTTGTTTGTCACCGCTGCGATGCACGAGTCGTTCCGTTTGAGTCGACAATGCGGTGTTGTTATTCACCGCTGCAGGCGTTCCCTTTGAGTCGACTATGCGGTGATGTTTATCACCGCTGCAATGCACGAGTCGTGTTGTTCCGTTTGAGTCGACAATGCGGTGTTATGAGTCACCGCTGCAAGCGTTCCGTTTGAGTCGACTATGCGGTGTTGTTTATCACCGCCGCGATGCACGAGTCGTTCCGCGAGACGTACGGTTCCTTCCGCGAGACGCACGAGTCCTTCCGCGAGACGCACGAGTATGTCCCTTCCGGTTACCAATGAGGCGGGCAACACTGCAGTTGCACGCCCTCCAACCAGAGCAAACGACACACACGGCACTCTCCGTCCAGAGCAAATGACACGCACGCACACACGTCCGTCCGTCCTTACTGGAAACAGGTTGTAGCAAACCAACTCACTCGTCAGCAGTAGTGTCGGCTTTCTTGTTGGCGGTGGCAGTCTGCTGCGGTTCGAATTGCACGCCGGTCGCCACTGTTCCGTTTTCGGTTTGCCTCGCAGGTCCTTTGTCGTTGTCCTATCGCCCGGCTGTCACGCGGTGTAGCAGGTGATGCTCAACAACAGAGTCCTTTTATGCCAAGGCAACAACGGACTATCAACCACGCCAGTATACAACTAAAGACTGGCCACAACACACGCACTCTGAGAGCACAGACTAGAGTCAGCCGCAAGGCAGGTGCGCAGGGAGAGAAAGTGATTGTTTTCAACACTGCCTTGCGTCTGGCTCTATTACTACGCAGAGCTACAGACTAGGGCGCGGCAAACTGGCATGGCAGGCCGAGCCCGATCGATAATCTAGCCTAGACAACTAACAGACAAGACGGCATGTACGTACCACAGCAGCATGTACGTACAAGCAACAACATATCACACACTATCTGGGATAATCATTCTTGATCCTGCATAGGATAGGATAAAACTCAAAATGCAGAGAAAAAGTAAAAAAAAAGGTTGTGTAATATTTTTTTTCCTTTTTTGTTATAAAAATAGTGCTTCTTCCATTGGGTACAAATCCTACCACTCGACCGTTATCTTTCAGTGCTCGGTACATGTTGGCACAGATCCTGTCTAATTCTGTGACGTTCTGCGAAAAATTTAGCACGTAATTTGCCAGAATGAGATCGAATTCCGATCTAAAGTCCAAGTCCAGCATACTCACGCATTTGAAAGCTACTTTTTGTGTTGCACAGCTTTTTTGCGCCAGAGAAATCATCTGGGCGGATTGGTCCAGCCCTAACACTGTTCGGGCGCCTCGCTCTGCCAACAAGCTACTGTATCTTCCGTATCCACATCCCAAATCTAATACAGTCATTCCGTCCAATGACCCGATTACAGTCAGGAGCGACGGTTCTTCCACGTATGCAGCAACGTCGCTGCTCGCTACGGCAGTGTAATAGCCCTCCGCGATCGAGTCAAACATACCTTCTTCAGTCGACAGAGTACATACAGTGCTGCATTAGCGGACTGATAAGCGAAAAAGCACTGTAGTTTGATACACGTTTTCGCGCTTACGTGAGTGCAAAATGGCGCTTGCGCTGTTCACATAGCTTATCACGCACTGTGGACTAAAATTGCTCGGCATGTAACGCATAGAAACTTGAAAAGCGGCATATCGGATGTTTAATCGATCTGCATGAGAGGGTTAAAAATATCCAAGGACGAGAAGAGCTTAGCATTACAACTCAGAACAAAATCAGGGGATACGTACTGTACCATATAAAATGTCGAAGAAGATAGTAGGGTCAAAATAGGTCTGCGAAACTTTAGTCAATCTTTTCAAAGCCTAATTTTTTAGATCCTTCAATATATGTATTTCCAGGGTCCGTATCACTAAAAGAAACTCGCTGCTAAAGACTGTAACCTACTTTACCGTACATAATGCAAAGGTCAATATGCTTCGGAAAAACTCAGTAGTAAAATTGCGCGTTGTGTACGTGAAATTTTTGTGTCGCATGACACAAAATAAAAACGTCACACCAACTAGAACTCTGACTGGGACATTTGATTGATCGGTCAATTCCAGTCTTAGATTTGCACAAACAATACTTTCCACTTGTGTCGTACGGGTAACACCTACGCTATGTTTCACCAGACTACCGCTGCTTTAGTGATATTCTACGTATGCAGTGCAACAGCAACCGTTCAGTGGTCGTTTAGCGGTATAGTTAGCTCTGCTCAGGTGTTGTGCTGCATGTTTAGCTGCAGGAGGCTGGATTCCGATGCCAGTGCGAGTGGGCTCGTCTCCTTCGCTCGTCCGTCAAATGCCTGATGGTACGACCGTACGGGACTGTTTTGATTGGCGCACTGGTAAACGGGCCAATGGCGAGACCTGGGTGCAGTCAAACGCCTGGAAGAAACACTGCCGCAACGGAACAATCGAGGTTATCGGTAAGTTGCTTAGCAAAGCAGATCTGGAAACAGATTTCCGGTACTTACAGCCTGCATCGGGTCACGCCGTGCCAATTTTGCGCATATTCCGCTGGGAAAAACCGAGACAGTAAATGGGTTTTGGCACAAGTGCGAAGTGCATGGTAATCAGATCAAGTACACGGAAGGTAGTTTTTAGGACTCTAATGAAAAAGCTTTTTTAGACGTATGAAAGATTTTAGAACGCAGTTGTATAGTAAATGGTCAAGAGTTGCATATTAACGATACATTCCGCAATGGAGCATTCAAGATGAAATGCCAACCGTGGGGATACAGCATTGAAGGTGTCATTGCATTCTGCAATTTCACCAAACACTGCTAACTACTTAGATGGCTGCAGGCTGTTACTTCTATGACGATAGCGGAAAATCTGAAGAACTGGGCATAGGCGAGCACCGCGACGTGGGTATTATTCGACACGCATGTGAGCGCTTATCCGAAAACCCTAGCAGGGTTAAATATTCGGTATTTGCCACTGCCTGCAAAAAGGATGGCAAAATTTATCACGAAAACGAAACCTGGATTGGTGGAAATCTCAAATACAAGTGCCTAAAGGATGGTGCAACTACCGCTATTTGTAAGTTAACTCGAGTCCCTGACGTTGATCTAGAGGGCTGCCCATTCTAGCATGCGTGCTGCCAAACGGCACGGAGTTAGCGATCGGCAGTCATGTAATAGTGAACAACACAGTGCATCAGTGCTACAGGATGGGACGAACCACCTACTACTACGCATTTGCTTGTGGATTCAGGGGCGTCGCTTGTCAGCCGAAATCTGTGCCGTCTACGTCAGTAGGAACCAGTTCAGTGCAAGTCAGTCAATTTGCATTTAAACCTACGTACAATACGTACCGTACTTGGTATGATAGGTGATAGAACGAACCACCATTCACCGACAAGGAATGAATGGTGGAATGGTGATGCCAGTGATGAGTGGCTCGTTGCAGCCCAGCATGCAGGTGCAAGTGGTGTTCGGAAGCTCGGTGGGAATGTTCATTCCAGGGGTGACTAACATGAGTCCTGGCGTTACTCGCAGAGTTATTACGGCCGCTGTACCAGGCCGCTGAGTTCAAGTGCAATCAATGTGTGCTAATTTTGACGGTCAAATTTATGTTTGACATCAGAGCCTGTAGTATTAGCAAGTAGCACAGTAGGCTGAAAGGTTTAATAATAAAAGTTGAACTGATCTGGTTTCCACGAATCACCGATGTTGACGTCAAAGTTTTCTCCAGCTCCAGGCCCATTCTTCATAATCCAGAAACGACCGTTTTCAGCGAAATTCGGGTCTTGCCGTTTCACGCGGTTTTTTAAATTGAGTGCAACTGCTTTCGACGATACGATCTTGAGCGTAGATGCCACCAGACACACCAAAAGCAAACCTAAACTAATTTACTGTGAACTGTTAACGCACGCAGAAAATTAGATTCTTCTTTCTTACCAGTGATAGAAATCTTAGTCATTATGGGTCAAGGCTTATGGGACTTGTATAATATTCAGCAGTGAGCAATTTCCAGTGATTTTCTTCGGCTCAACAGAAGAGGAAATAAATTTTCTGAAGTGGACGATTGCGAGCTTAATGGGTGCCTGCAAGCTCAAGATTATTACAGACTGGGAGGGACCTTAAAGCCCACCACCACTGCTTCGAATTAGATCTTGTGCCTCAGTAATTGCCAGTCACACGCCAAGGGACTTCTACTTTCTGAACAGCTCACTTACTGTCGCCTACGCTACTCAAACCACGTACATACGTAATCTTCCAAGATCTCTTACATTCAATTGGAACATACAATACGAAACAAAAGTTCACCTAAGTGCCGAGTGGCACTTGGGAGAACCAGATACATGCATGTATACTGTGTACATATAACGAGATTAAAAAATATTAACGTAAAAGATGAAAAAAATAAGTCTACCGTCTCATCTGTCTTTTCAGTACGTCTCCCTTTTAAAACCCCTTGCAAATGACCGGGTTTTGAACGTATCGGAAAGTTCTGGCTTTCCGGTAAGTTCACGGTCCGGCTTTCGATAAGTTGGTTTCAGATTGTCTTGGTTCAGTGCAGTAAACTGATAGATTGAAAGTAATTTTTTGAATAATTTCAACTGCAAGCGTCATCTGACTGAACATCTAACAACAAATTTTGAGTTTGCGACTGGTTGAAAACGCGTTTCCGAGGGGGTCTGAAATAGCTTTCGACATGTTTACCCTACCATCATTTTTTTGCTTTCCGATAGGTTGGCCAACTACACCATATGGCGTTGGTCATCTGCAAAGGGTTATAAGTATTACATACAAGCCTATTAGCAGTTTCGCAGCGCAGTTGCTGCAGCATCCTAGAACGTATACAAGGGCTAGCGAGATAAAGATGCCATTTTATTTGAAATAGTTTGAAATGAAACGAGTACCGACAGAGTAGTAAATGTATTATCTATTAATATCAGACAACCATACTGGAATAACAGAGGATGTATTCTTTTTCTTGATTTCAATTGTTCGCTGAAGTAGTTGGCAAATTTGCTCTGTGGGTGGTTGAGCAACTAGAGAAGTTGTGTCTTTCAATAGCGTTACAGCCATGCGAATGTGCTTTGGTAGTTGATGGTAGGCCTTCGTGTGACACTCATTGAACAGTTCTTTGGCTTTCAGAATATCCTAAAACGTACCTAGTACGTACGTACATAGTGTGTGGTGAAAGAAAAGCATACTCACAGCGTTTGACTTTAGATGATACCACGGTAACCGCTTAATAATCCATTCAAGCAGCATGTACATGGAAGACCAGAGATCGTCGACAGGAGTTTGCTCTTGCATGCGGTGCGCCGCAGCACTGCTGTATCTCAGTGTGCCGACCATTGGGGCCACAGCGCGTGGTTTCTGCGGCCATCGACGAACCAAGTTAAGGTTGGTGAGCACGACGGCCTCATCGCACCTCTCACTCACCAACTGTTTATCGAGTCTAAGCGCAAAGTTTGCCGGAGCGACGAATCGGTGTACGAATCCGGCCCGGTGCAACACGTCCAGGGCGCGCACACAACCGAGACACAGTCTTACGGCGAAGCAGAGATCCAAGTGACGGTCGGGCGCGTAGGTCTGCAATTGTGCCAGGTTGGGCACCAGGAACTCGTGCACCAGGAAGGGAAGCGGTCGCTTGAACTTCTTTGTCTGCGGGGTGTCATGCTTGTAGGGGGAAATGCAGGACAATTGGTTGACAGTACCGTAGTCTATGAGAGCAGGGAAGCGACAGTTCTGCGAGGCCGGCAATTCTGCCACCCGTTGCAAGGCCAAAAGCTCGGCGTAAATGCCTCTAAATTGCTGCTTGCTACGACCCTCGCAAACCTTCAGTGTTCTCGAAGTGCTCGGATAGTCATCAACGTCTACGCATTCAAATACGTGGCAGTCGCAGAGATTGTGGCGGTAGGCAGTCACTGACCACTTGATTCGAGAAGAGTCAAACACACCGCACAGATACAAGGGATCATTCATCAGAGTAAATAACACACAAACCAATAACCAGTTTCAACACAACCTAGAATGGCCAGTAACGTACAATGAACAGATGCAATACAGGCCTGCTACGTGGACTCAAACCATTTCTGGCTATCGCTTCCGCAAACCTTGGCCAATACAGAAAACCTAATATAGCATGCACTGATTAGTTGTTAGTGATTGGTGTGTGAATAATAATGTAGACATCTTTGTTTGTCAAATATGTGCAATTTTGGTGCTCTCGTTAGCAGACACTAATGACGCGGTGCCGACCGCCCCTGTCCGTTTTACAGGATTTGAACACAGTCGGAAAACGCGTAATCTGAAGTAAAGCTGAATATAGTATACAGTAATGAGTTTATGTATAAAATAGTAATCTAAATGTTGGGAGCAATCGTATGACACCGGATTTGATCGTATTTGCTGAAGATTGCAACTAGAGTACTCCCTTGTGGCTTTCTTTCTTTCCTTCTTTCTTTCTGGTAGGGAGATCACTACTTGCGCCGATTAGTGTTTCAAGTTTCATGTTGGGCCATTTTTTGTTTAAAGAGGGCCACTGTCCTGGGGCTTGGACGAAGATTGTTGTATTTATGCTTAATCGATAGCAAAATTGTCATATCTACCCATATGCTATTGGGCAGACGTATCTGTTGGCGGACTCGAATGTTTCTATTGTTTTAGTAAGGGGGACGTCGAAATTGCGCATTTTCATTCTTTCAATTTTTTTTATTTGTTGTTTAAGGATCACTGAAAGTAAATGCGCCAAAATATGCATCTATGGTAGGCCTACTCATATGGAAAAATTGGTAGCTATCTTTCAAAAGATGACCTAGAAAAGTTCTTTTTTCTATTTTTTCATAGTTTTGATCATCGTTTAAAATGAGCCACCGTCCTGGGGTTTCGATGCCAACTGTGCTTATTCTGTAGCTATGGCATTGGTCTACCGATCTGGGCACGATTGTATGTCCATGCGTATGAATTTTATACCAAGATTTCTAAGTATGAGTGTCGGGTAATCCGCCGATAATCGATGAAGTAAGGCGTTATTAGACGAGAGCGCGTACTGAGGTAGCATGCAGTAATTGGTTGTGGATATTCTGGAGTGTTGGGGTGTAATCATAACTTAAAAGTCAAAAGCAGTTGTTTGATATCGCATTCTGTCATATTTGTTAAAGATTTATAATCTAGGTGCGGACGTTTTAAAGGATTTGTTCCGAGACCAAAACCGCCTATCTGAGGTAAAGCTGAATGTAGCATGCCGTAATAAGACGTTGATGTGTAAAATAATGATCGAGAGATCGTCAGAAGTCATTTGATACTACATTCGGTCGTCTATGTTCAAAATTTGCATTTCGAGTGATCTCCCCAGTCCTGGCTTCTTTTTGCTTTTTTATTTTGTTCTTCTACCTAAAACTTAAAAGTCAGTAAACAAACCGATGAGTGTGCTGCATTTTGAAACAGGTTATTTGTATTTTCTTCGTTCTGGTTTGGTTTCTCATTCAAATCAATCAAGTGTTGACACGACACAGTCCTGCCTGCCGTATAACCGAAATTTAATTTTTCCAAAAAATATACCAATGTAAAGAAAAATTATTCTTTTGGACAAACAAAAGGGCATCAGGTAGTAGCAGGGGGAATCAGGAACCGATCCCAAACAGGAATTAATGTTTTTAATGATCATAATTAATTAAAAGTAGCGATATCGATTATCGATTATTTTTGGCAAAATTCCAAAATTTCAAAATCGTCTAAATGGTCGGTAAACATCGGTTTTATCGGTCCCTCAGCGGCCGGCGCATTATGCGCATGCTCTGACTTTAGCGCACTCGCTAGCGGCCGGCCTATCTGGGCAGCGCCGAGATTTGAGCGGTCGGTTACAACAATCCATTACATTGCCGCATTAATCCTGCAGGCTTTTTTAAAGCCAATTGTTATATGAAGTTTAAAAACAAAATTTTCAGCGCATTTCCCCTGTTGAAATAACTTTTGGCTTCAAAGTGTATTTTTGAGAATGAAATAAATTCGCATTTTACGGGCTTCAATTATTGCACTTCCACAAATTCCAATTTTTTGGACTCATTCTGAGAAATATAGGGTATTGTGTTTTCCGATGAAAACGTACGAACACGCCTCATAATCATACATGTAACAGGTCATCCGCCGATGGGGGGAGGGGGGGTTGGGGGGGGGTCTGGCGCCGGGCGGGGGGGGGGGTGTGTGCCCATATTTTGGGGGAGGGGGTGGGCACTAAAAAACGCTCAAAAATCGAAAAAATCGCAATTTTTTGGCTAAAAATTGCCAAAAATCGCTAATTTGGGCTGAAATACAGCTAAAAAGTGCTGTTTTGCAGGCGATTTTGGCAATTTTTGTGTGTGAAATTGTAAATAATTGCAAAAATTTGCTCGAAAATTTACTTGCCAGAAAAATCGGAGGGGGGGGGGTCGGTGAAATCGTCTCGGGGGGGGGGGGGGGGTCCCCATCCGGGGGGGGGGGGCTGGCCGATTTCGGGTGGGGGGCAGACCCCCCCAGACCCCCCCTGTTACATGTATGCTCATAATGCAGTTTCGATTGCTTTAACCATAGCTATTTGCAGGCGAAGTAGCGACGGCCTCTGGAAAGCTCTACTTCTGTCACTCCGACCATGGCATTTGTGCGGTGGAGCAGCTATCCTTTTCTAAACCCTACGTCGTCCATGTGCTGCTCAATCCAATCGGCTCCAAGTCAATGCGCGTCGAACATTTTCGGCGATTGGACTTTGCTGAATTTGTGCGACTCGGATTTTCTGTAGGTTGGTCTGATTCCGTCTGTATTGTAGAACAAATCAGCGCACTGTTCTTTTTAGCTTTTCAGTTCAAGCCTACCTTTTATTCTCACTCGTCCACGTCAGGAACAGAGCAGCAGAGGTGTCTGAGCGAGCTGCCTGCCGATATTGCCTGGCCAGAGGACGACGATAGCACGATCAATGTCGACCGACTGATAGGTTAGTTTGTACGGTAGCAAGCAAATGCTTCAGTTGTGTAGTATCTCCATCATCACTAAAGCCCAACAGAGATTAGCAGCGGTCCTATTCTACGTATTTTTAAACCAGGATTTAAGTTTCAGTTCTTTCTCTTTCTCTCTTCTGAGTTTGTATTATGCATGTACTAGGGGGTTTGGGGTTACGCCTTAGCTAGAAAGGACAAATCCCTCTCATCCTCCCATCTGAGACAGTTTTAGTGATCCCCGATCCAAAAATACAAGTACTATCAAACTGACTCAGAAATCGCTGATTAAAAATTTATTATTAGATTAGAAATTTAGCTTAAAATTAGCTTGAAAAGCATTTGAAACCGAATTTGGCGTTTCCGCTGCTATATTTATGAGGAATCGGTGTTTTTGGATTGGAGGCCCTTTTTATCCTGTTTTGCTTGTTTGTAGCTTTAAAATGCTATTTGGCTTTTATTTAAAATAGCGATTATTAGCCTCCTTACTGAAAAAAACCTGTTAAAAAGCAGTTCCAGGCTTTTTGGAGGTTTTTGAAATTTTAGCCGCCGTCTTCGCGCAACCCCCCTCGACCTCGCACCTATCGGAAACCCCGTCCTCCACCGCCGGTCCGGAACTGTTACATGTATGGTTTGTATATTTTTTAAATTACCAGGTTCGTGCCGCTCTGGGAACCATAATCCCATCATGCCCTGACAAAAGCAAAAAAATCCCAATGAAATTTTCAAAAATTCTCGCAAATCTGAGCTTTCTTGAAGAAAAAAGGTGCTGTCAATTGCACACCTCCCATACATGCAACATGGGTTTCGGGAGCGGGGTCTGGACCCAGACATGGGCAAAGGGGGGCCGAGGGGGCGGCTCTGACCTACCCCCCTCAGCCAACCGCTACCCCCCTAGGAAATTTTTGGAAGAATTTTGTATAGAAAATTATGATAAAAATATGCCTGAATTAGGTGTAAATGAGTTCAGAATAGCTTATTTTAATGAAAAATAAGCCCAAAAACCTTGATTTTAGCAAAAAATCGGACTTTTTGGCTTACCACCACCTCAGCCCCCCCTCAGACGCTCCTACCCCCCTCAGCCCCCCCCTCAGGAATTGAAAATTCTACCCCCCCTCAGCCGAAATGCTAGCCCCATGTCTGTCTGGACCCACCCGACTTAGGCCAGACTGCTCACCGACCCCCCTCCGATTTTTCTGGCAAGTAATTTTTGAGCAAATTTTTGCGATTTTTTAGAGTCGGATCGCGAGAAAATGTACCCTGCTACATTCATGCATGGGCCGGGGGGTATGGGGGTAAACCCCCTCCCCTCGCCGGCCAATACCACCCCCTCCTCGGTCGTCCATGCCCCCCTCACCCCACCCCCTCCGGATTTCCCCCCTCCCTTATTTAAGGCAAAATAGGCGTTTTCGGACTTTTTTTTGGGTCCCCCCTCCCCGAGGTCTCCATACCCCCTCCTGATTTTTCCGGTCACATTGTATGTGCAAATCGAAAAATCGGCCATCCATTTTGACGATTTTTGGCCGAAAAAATGCGATTTTTGAGCGTTTTTTCTGCCCAACCCCTTCCCTAGAATTTGGACTCAGACCCCCAGCCCGCGCCAGACCCCCAACCTCTCTCCCCCTTCGACGGATGACTTGTTAAATGGATGACACCTCCTGTCATTATCGCCCAACCAGGGAGAGAATACTTTGAAAAATTAGCCTTATAAAATGCACTGATAAATCATACATATAACAGGAGGTCTGGGGGCCTGCCCCCATACATGTAGCTGGGTTTTCGGCTGGGGGGGTGTTCCTGATCCCAAATAGGGTTTCAGCACTATTTCCAAAGGGGGTTTCAGCGACCTTTTTTGGTGTCCAAAAGTGGGTTTCAGCGACCTTTTTTTGGGCTCAAAACAGGGTTTTGAGGACTAAAAATCGGGCAAAAATCCTGTCAGAAGTGCAAAAATGCGCTTTAAAACCCTATTTATTGTTTTAAAACGTGCAGAAAATCCTATTTTGTATTAAAAACATGCAAAAAACTGTATTTTGCTTTAAAACGCGCAAAAAAGCTCGATTTTATTCGACATAATACAGCTAAAGTGCATTTCTGGAACCCTATTTAGAAATTTTGAAAGCCAAATTAGGGCTCTGAAACCCCATTTAGGGTTTCTGAGACCTAAATTAGAGTTCTGGAACCCTATTTAAGGCCTCTGAAACCCTATTTACAGCTTTTGAAACCCTAATTATGGTTCCAAAACCCTGTTTTGGGTCTCTGAAACCGAAATTAGGGTTCCGGAACCCTATTTAGGACTTCAGAAACCTCAGCTAGAGTTTCAGAATTCCAAATTAGGGTTCCGGAACCCTATTTTGGGGCTCAAGAAACCCTATTTAGGCTCTCTGGAGCCCTATTTAGGGGTTCCGGAACCCTATTTAGGGCTTCAGAAACCCAAATTAGAGTTTCAGGGTCCCAAATTAGGGTTATAGAACCCTATTTTGGGCTCAAGAAACCCTGTTTAGGCTCTCAGAGACCCAGATTAGGGTTCCGGAACCCTATTTAGGACTTCAGAAGCCCTAATTAGAATTTCAGAAAGACAAATTTGGGTTCCGGAAGGAACCCTATTTAGGGCTTTTGAAATCTTAAATTACGGTTTATAAGTATTGAAACCCTGAAATTTAGCAGTTTTTAACCCAAAATAGGGTTTCAGAACCCCCCAAAATCCGGCTCGGGGGGTTTTTTTGCCGAAAATCGGGCTTGGGGGCTAAACCCCCCAACCCCCCCAACTACATGTATGCCTGCCCCCACCCGGCTTAGACTAGACCTCCCCAGAGACGATTTTTCTGGTAAGTAATAATTTTTCGAGCAATTTTTGCGATTTTTTTAACAATTTCAGCTGCAACTGCACTTTTTAGCTGTATTTTGGCGATTTTTGACGATTTTTAGCCGGAAAATTGCGATTTGTTGCGAATTTTGAGCGTTTTTAGTGCCCAACCCCTGTCTAGAGTTTGGGCTCAGACCCCCGACCGGCGGCAGACCCCCAATCTTCCCTCCGCGGACGACCTGTTACATGTATTCTGATAATTACTAAATTATTGGCACTATTCACTGCTGCTTCTACATCCTGAATGCTATTGGATGACGTCACAATTTGCGCTGACAATACCCTAAATCCCCTGACCTTCCACTGATTACCTGACAAATTTTAAAACTCCTGACATTCCCCCGAGTCCCTGAATTAGCTCTGGTCTACAGATGAAATGTTCTAGAAGAGACGGCTGACTCAGGTCAACTAGTTGGTGATGAGGATGCTGAATGTGAACTGATAAAGCAAAAGGCAGGTTGGCGCCGTAGAACGGTTGACAGTGGAGGCCGGCTGAGACGGTTAGAGCCGATCGACCCCAAGAGATGCGGTGTTTGTGGGAAAGTGTTCAAAAATCCCAAGCGCTTACTGCGTCATATGCCGGTGCATAGCGAGGCTCGACCGAACAACTGCGACGTTTGCGGTCGACGCTTCAAATGGAAGCAGGATTTAGACAAACATTTGCGCAAGATGCATTCTGGACTCGACACGTCCGTTCTGCCGCACTGCAGTGATAAACCGTTCGTTTGCCATACCTGCGGCTACAGAGGATCTTTCGAGCGAGCTCTCCGCATCCATAAAGTGCTTGCCAGACACGCCTCTCCTGACCGAATCGGTACCGATGGATGTGCTTTGCTTTGTACTCATCACGTGCCTATTTTATGATGCTAGTATGTATTTAACAGTCAGGCACTGGTATCAACACCATAGTAGAGTAGGTGGACCTAATTTCGGTCGGTGTCACACTACCAGCAGCACGCTTTTATCATAATTTACTATACAAAATTCTTGCTAAAAATTCCTGAGAGGGTAGCTGCGGCCTGAGGGGGTGGTAGGTCAACCCCCTCAGCCCCCTTTGCCCATGTCTGGTGCCAGTCATGCATGTAACAGGTCACCCGCCGAAGGGGGTGGGGGCATACAAGGGCCGGAAAAATCCGGAGGGGGATCTCGGTGGGGGGTCTCGGAAAAAAATCCAAAAACCGCCTATTTTGCCTTAAATAAGCGAAAATTTTCTCCCTCGAAGGGGGTATGGCCGGCGAGGGGGGTAAACCCCCTCACCCCGGCCCGTATATGGTTGGAGGTCTGGCGTCGGCCGGGGGTCTGAGCCCAACTTCTAGGGAGAGGTTGGGCACTAAAAACCGCTCAAAAATCGCACTTTTTCCGCTAAAATCGTCAAAAATTCGTCAATTTAGGCTCAAATACAGCTAAAAAGTGCTGTTTTACAGTGGGTTTTGGCAATTTTTGTGACTGAAATTGTAAAAAAATCGGAGGGGGTCCTATCCGGGGGTCTGGCCTAAGTCGGGTTGGGGGGCAGACCCCTCCATAAAACGGTACCGCTACTAAACATGGAAACCCCAGGTTCGGGCACGGTGGTGGTGCCATTTTGGTAGTTCTACCATAACTGTGGCACCGGTCCAGTCAGACCGCTACCGTTATCTACGTTAAGTGTTTCTGACTATAGTAGAAAGCATCTTTTAGTCACCAAGTCTAAACGACGAGCCAAATCTCTTCGCACTACGGCAAAGGAGAGGAGCTGTGCAAATGCTCAATCGTGCCAAGATTGTGGATTGGTTTTCCGCCACGCCGATGCTTTGCTTGAGCACGTGTCCCAACACAGGCCGTTTGGGTGTGCTGTTTGCAAATCACGATTTTTTACGGAGGGTGACGCTTTGGTACATGAACAAATGCACTCCGACATTGACAGTACCATTTCGGAAGTGGTGCGCTCGGTTCTGTAGTGCAACATCTGCTGTTCCTGTAGCATAGGCGCTACCAGGTCCGCGGCCCTGAATGCTATCAAGAAATTCTGCACTATGTTTGGTTACCTCTTTCTAATGGTTTCTTGTCAGTACCATGTCCAGTCTAGAGATCCGTTATTAATGTTTTGTTTCTGTAGCACATTCAATGTACATGCTGATTAACTGCATAAATTCAAAGGAATGCTTGACATATTCAGTTCTTGGTTATTCCATAGCATCTATCTTTGGCAGCAGTTTGTAGTTGTTATCCGGCGTGTTTGTCGGATTCTCTGTTCTGTCGTATTTAATTTGCTGATATTGTACATATGTATTTTTAGTAATGGTTGATGCCGAATCAGCAGATCAGGTGTTTGCGTTCGACGTTGGTAAGTTGCCCTCTTAAGTCAATTTCTGCAGAATGCTGGTTTCTAGGTCAAGTTGCTACAGCGTCTGGTCGTGTGTTTTTCTGTCATGAGGAGAAGGGCATTTGCGTCGTTGAACAGATATCGCTGCCTCTCGCTTATGTTGCTGTAATCATGCTCAGACCAATTGGTCGGGTTTCTTTTGAAGTTGATAATTTTCGTCGACTGGACTTGAATGCCTTTGGACGGCTTGGATTTTCAGTCAGTGAGTTTTTATTGATTTTTATCTTAACACTGCTAGACTCACTGACTGAGGTATTTTTTGCACTTCTCCGATAGTCGGTTGTACTCTCAGCTGCTAAAATAGCGATATCTGTGAACCGTAGTAGTATCAGTTGGTTTTAGACGATGCATCTCTAAAATGACCAGACGCCCGAACCAAAAAAACGCATGTTTAGTTGAGACAGTCAGGGAAATAACGACCTGCAGTATATGGCATCGGTATGTCATGAATTCCCTGACCGGTAGATGTACTGTCTTCAGATATACAATTTGCAAACGACGACAAGCTAGCCATCAACAACGATACCGACGCTTCTCTTGCGCAGTCTGATGCATACTCAGATTATCGTGAAGAAGATTCGTTCGGATGCAAGCAGTGCATGCGAGTGTTTCAAAGTCAGCAACAGCTGTGCGCACACATGAAAGTGCACGCCAAGTGTCGGCCGTTCGTGTGCGAGCTGTGTGCCAAGGCTTACAGTTGGAAGCCGGAACTAGACAAGCACTACATGCAGGCGCACACGAAGAAGGAGCGCGATTCACGGCTTCCCAGCTCCAGTCACCCGTTCGAATGTGAGGTCTGCGGGTTCAGAACCTCGAAACGACGGTTTCTGCTCTCGCACCAAAGTTACAGACGACACGGCAAGTGGTTCAAAGGTACGCAGACATTTATTTATGCATTTATTATTTCGTAGAACAGTACGTGAGTAGCAAACGGACCAGAACAGAGTCGGTCCCAGGCGATGATGCTGGTTGTTGTTGCAGGTGCCACCAAGAATTCTCTCTGTTCGGGAAAGCAGTCTCAATGCGACAGTTGTGGCAAGAAGTTTACTAACCTAAGCTCCCTGTTTGACCATAAGAAAAAAGAGCATTCGGCAACCCGCAACCGCAACCAGAAACACAAGTGCATACACTGCGATTTCAGTACGGCCATGGGACTACGCTTACGCGAGCATTTACTTTCCTCACACAACTTTTCCTCAGTTCCTGGGGGTATGTACATTGTTAGTTGTTCTGTGCAAAGACGCTGCTGTAGTGTGACTTTTACTAGAGACGAGTAGGTAGCAGAGAAATCAGTTTATCAGCCTACAGTGACTGCACAGAGGTTGACCTGGGCTGTGAACGGCTTGTTGTCCGGCTTGGCAAAAAGATCAGCTGGTGGAGTGTTGGCTTGGTCGTCGGCTACTGTAATGTACTCGATTAGCAACACGTCAGTTTTGGTGGGCGCCAGTCGCTGTATGTCCATGTCAACGGTTTGGCCGGGCTCGATCACGGCGAAGACCGGTGTCAGTCGCTGGGCGGCGTTGTCTGCACACTTTAGTTTGGCCGCCACACGTTTCTTGCCCATATTGGTCACTTTGTGTTTCGAGCTCTGCCCACCATCCTTCGGCGGCTGGCCCGGACTCACCTTAATGTCGCCGTATCTTTCCGACTTCATCAGATTCTTCTCAGTCTTGTGCGCCTCCTGAATTCTGGCCTGTTCTTCCATAAAGCTACGTGTCACAGTCTCTTGTTTCTTTGGCGTCTTCGTTGTTGCCGTTTGTTTCTTGGTATACAGTGCAGCCAGGTCACACTCGCTCATTTTTGTGTCCCCTTTCTTTCCCTCCTTCTTTCCGTCTTTACCTGCCTGCTCCTGTCCCTCTTTGCCTTCCTTACCTCCTGCGTCTTTGCCTGCCGCGCCTTCTTTCTTGTCCCCATCTTGGCCTTCCTTTCCGGCTGCTCCTTCCTTTCCGGCTGCTCCTTCCTTTCCACCTGCTCCTTCCTTTCCACCTGCTCCTTCCTTTCCACCTGCTCCTTCCTTTCCGGCCGCACCTTCCTTGCCTGCCATACCTTCTTCTTTGCCCTCACCATCCTTTCCTGCGCCGCCTGCTCCTTTCTTGTCACCTTGTTTTGACTTGGTCTCCTTCTTGCTCTTTCCTTCCGCGCCACCTCCTTTCTGGTCACCTGCGCCTGACTTTTCGTCCTGCTTTGATTCGGCGTCTTGATCACCTGCCGCGGCTGGTTGTGTTTTCTCCGACTGTCCGGCTGTTTTGCCCTGTCCTTGTGTCTGCGAATTGGCCTGTCCCTGGTCGTCTGCTGCCTTCTGTTCCTCCGGCGCCTTGGCTGCTGGCTTCGGTTGTGTCTCGTCCGACCCTGCCTGTGGTGTTTCTGCTGAGCGAGGCGCCGCCTTCTCTTCTTTGCCCTTCTTCAGCTTTCCTTTACAGCAACTCATCACCAGTACTGAGACGACGGCCAGTGCCGCTGCCACGTGACAGCCCGAATATACTAGTACAAACCACATGCGCGATAACAAAACACAAAATAGATGCACTGCACACTACACCGCACTTTTTATTCCTCTTTCTTGTTTCATTTTTGTCATTCCAAAAGAACCGGTAGACATACAGTAGTAGACGTGTTATCTGAGCTGAGTTTTTCAAAGACAGTTGATTTTTATTTGTATTTTCAGTGTCGTCCTGGCCCTACGAGTGCCAAGATTGTGGAGAGGCCTTTCGCACTGCCGATTCTATTGACGCGCACCTTCGATCTAAACATCACAACCAAGCGGTCGACTGTCTGTGGTGGGGCGAACAGACCAACCGCAGACTGCGCGGACATCCGTGCTCCCAGTGCGACGTCGTTCTAACAAACAAATGGAAACTGAGAGTGCACATGCGCTCGCATACCGGAGAGCGTCCGTTTGTCTGTGAGACGTGCCAAAAGAGTTTCAAGTACCGACAGGACAAGCTGAAGCATCAGAGGGTGCACAGAGGTCTGCCTGCCGGCCCGTCTGGTGTTGTGTTTTTAGTTGCATCTGTTTCAGGCACTGCCTACGAGTGTCATCAGTGCGGCCGGTCGTTTCGTCAGCTGCAAGTGCTGGAGTCTCATTTTGTTGTGGCACATCGCAAGAGATCTACGAAGGAGAGAACTGTCGTTTGCGAACAATGCAAGGTCAGAGTGGCGGATCTGCATTATCACACGCTTCGGTTGGTATGACTGGCTTTTATGCTACGTTGCCAAATATGGTTTCGACAGAGCTCACACAGACCAGCAGGATTGGCCGTTCAAGTGTGCCTACTGCGACTATCGTGCAATCTTGTCGGACACGCTCAAACTGCATCAACGGTCAATTCACGAGAGTCAGCGGCAGTTTGTCTGTGACGAGTGTGAGTTTGGCTGTTCGACTGTCAATCAGATGATCGCGCATCAACAGCGCCATCGCTCTTCGTCTCCGAGGTGGAATAGTTTTTAGCTTCTTAACAGGCAGCGATTTTCTCGACCTAATTTGTACCGTACAGTTAATTATTCAATCGAGACCTCAAGATACCTTACTATACCGATACGTCAGAGGTCGATCGAAGCTATACGGTACGGTAGGCTAGGCTATCGGTGTCATACAGCATAATATTTCATTTCCTTGGCTTCTATGTTTCATGACTGCTTTTCGGTGGGCTGCTGTTGGGGCTATTAGTATTGGAGCGTGGGCTTCTGATGCATACAGTAGTAGTAGTAGAACCTCCATAGCTGGGATGCCTCCGTAAATCTTTTCTTTTCGGTAAATTTCTATCGGTATCTGTCAATTTTTGCAAAGTTTGTAAACCAGTCCTAGAGTTTCTAGATGTCAAACGTACTGTTTTGACCGTAATATACAGGAATCTGTAACGCATTTCTATCGTTCAACTAGAAAAAGGGCCTCTAAATTGCAGGGTTGGTTTAAATAGAAGAGCTGCGGTATGTCCAGAAATGCTTGACACAGTTAAAGAAGCTTCAGAGTTGTTGCAGACGGCAGGCAGTATCAAGACGGAGTCAGAAAGCCGAGCTGCTGCGTCAGGCTTTGAAGTCGCATCGGGAAGGCGGTCTCAGAGTGATGCAGGTGGTCAAAATGTACGGCATCGCTCGCGGCACTTTCTATGATCTGCGGCAGAAATTCGATTCCTACAAAGCCAGCTATCCCGAGTGGACGGACGATCAAGTCTACGCGGCGATCGAGGCCACCAGTCACAAAACCAGACTCAGCCAAGACTCCAAGAAGGTGCTGGAGTCTGCGATCGAACACATTAAACGAGGTGCGCTCACTGTCTACGAAGCGTCCAAGTATTACGGTCTCGCTCGATCCACTCTGCGCGGCGTTGCCCGTCGGCGCCGAATCGTTGACGTCAAACGACAGTTTCAATTGAGAGAAAAAGCTATGCGTCAAGGCGGCACAGAATAATAGCTGGTGATCGAACGAAATTTGCGCTGGCTCAAGCGCCGGATCTATTTTCTTGGCGATCTGACGGGTTTGAATGGTCAGAGGATCCGTTAGAGAGAGGTCGCGGAGTCCCACCACCCGGTTGTTTTGGTCGACCGCAACTAGAACCTGTCTTAGTGAGGGAATTTGCTCAGTTGTAAACACCTCTACTAGCTGGCACAGTTGGTGTAGTGGTTTAGACCGCATAGCCACTGTGCGCGACGTCGTGCGCTCATCCTCTCGGGCGGCACTTCCCGCAAAGAGTTGGTCGTCGGCGCAAATCTCCACTCAGGCCACCGAAAGTTGGTGACAGCGAGTAGGTAAAATGGGAACGGACTTGATCTGCCTAAGCACCGAAGCCGCTCCACAAAGCATGCAGCGTTGGAGAAGATCTACGATGCCAGAAGCTGTCTAAGAAACCAACTATGCCGGGAGCCCTCTGGCATATGGGGCACCAGCGGCCGTCGGGAGATGTCAGCATCATGGCATCAACACGCCGGCCGCCCTCCTACTGACCGGCACCCAGCAGCATGGCTAGGAGTGGCTGGCAGTGAAAGAAGGGCAACGTCCGAGATGACGAATCACGGGGGTAGCGAAATGGACCACGAGTCTGATCGCAGGCAGTAAGGCCCCCGCAAATCGGATCGGATCGCACACCTCTAGTAAACTTACTTCATGCTGTGTAGGCTGAACAAAAATGTTGTAGTCGGTGTTGTTCTGGTGGATTCAACTATAAACTTTTAATCTTATGTCTTCCCTTTTTGCCTGTGTTTATCGCGGCTATTGCCTATCTATCAGCCATGCTCAATTTGTGCAGAAGTTGGTTCAAAACTGTTTTTGTAGCTTCATTTGGAGGATTTGCAGAATGGTGTTGACTGCAGAGGATGATAATGTGTTCGCATTGGAGGCTGGTAAGTCTGAACTGGTTGTGCTCTTGGTTTTGGTATTGTAGCTTCTAGAGCTAGAAGTAGCAAAAAATGTTCTCAGTAATTGGGGTTTGACTGTCTAGATGCGTTGGAGTTACTGGAGTTGTTTTAGGTCAAGTGGCCACGGCCTCTGGAAATGTGTTTTATTGCCACGAAACGAGCGGAATCTGTACGATCAGAGAAGTGCAGTTCGTCGAGCCGTACGTGACTCGCATCAATCTAGTGCCGCTTGCTCACAGGTCTATTAAAGTGGACAACTTTCGCCGTCTCGATTTCAACGAGTTCCATAGACTTGGCTTTGACGTTGGTCAGATTACCTGTTTGCAAACTCTGTGCTCAATTTTTCTTTGTAGATTTTGTCGTGTTTCAACCTGCGAGGAAAACACGCAAGTCGAAAAGGCGCAGTGCTGATTCAGTCACTGAGACTTCAGGTAAGCTCCGTAGCTTGCTTTGGTTTTGCTGCATCTTTTGTGTTCGAAAATCAGTTGCACTGAAATTTTAGCACAGCATGCACCAATTCTCCGAATCTTTACTCTCAAGATTTTTGCCAAGTTTATTCGACCACTAGTTTTGCACTTCCAAGTGTCCGTCGTCGCTTGCTAGTACTGGGTGGGCTATTTATCTACCCAGGGCTTCATCTTGCTATAACGTTTGTGTTCCTCAATTAAATTCGCTGAAATTTTAACACACATGCACACGGCCTCACAATTTTAACCCTCAAAATTTTGGCCAAGTCTGTGACTTCTATCACTAGTTAAGGAGTTGCTCTTCAAAGTGAGCATGAGAAAGTGCGTAACTTGTGGTTGAAGTAGTAAAATTTTGAGAGTAAAGATTCTGAGGATTTGTGCATGTTGTGCTAAGATTTCAGAGCAATTGATTGACGAACACGAAGGTAAGACGAAACGGACGATAGATAAATGGTGCGTAGTACGTAGGTGAGCAGTGCGGCAGAGTTTAGTTTCAGCTGCTGTGGAAACGGTTCAACAGTCAAATGCAGACTCGGACAGCGAACTGAACGAATTCATCCGCATCGACTCCGACGACCAGGACGACGACTACGAGCCGGATGACAGTCGGTCGAGAAAGGTCTTGCCCAAAAGCCCTAAAAAAGGCGATCTGTCTGAGCAGTGTAAGCGAGTGGTAAAACAGAAGGACCGAACGGATGACACTCACCCGGTGCAATGTCCGGAGTGCGGATTGCGGTTCAAAGAGGAGAAAGACCTGATCATTCACCAGCGAATGGTCAATCACGGACGTCCAAGAAGTATGCCCTTTTTGGCCTTAAGCCTGGTGTTGTCAAAATTGGAAATATTAACCCTTAAGGTACCTGTAAACAGCGATGTTTTATTTAGACCCAATCGTGGGAAAGTACAGGTCGGGCCTGCCGAGATACAGCAAACACGCGCCACCGCGAATGCTTCGGACGCGTAACAGGAATGGTTCGATTTGTCGGCGCTGTCAGATAACCTTTGCGACAAGTGCCGAACTGAGAAGACATCGCATAAGAATGCACAGAAAACGATGCGTCTACAATTGTTCTCAGTGTTCCTACTCGTCCGACCGGAAGTACTTGGTCACTGAGCACCAAATTCGCGTGCATCACGCTGAAGGTTAGCCTTTACTTTACTCAGTCGGTGATAGTAGTAGACCTCTGCATAATTCGGGTTCTGTCGTAATCAGAAAAAATGGAGGGTTGGCTTGGCAGGGAAGGGGCGGAAAGGTACGACTTTGATGTGTCTTCCAAAATGAAGACCGCTAAAATTTGGAATGGGGAATGTTATACGGAGAAGGTACGGTTTGCCAAAAGGTGGTAGCTTTTCCCAAAAATGTGCTTTATGTTCAGTGGGAACCACCGTAATTTTTGGCAATGCTAATTTTTCACCTTGACTGAAAGTAAAAAGACGCCAGATTTTAACCGGTTTTGTTGGAAAGCTGACCTCTTCCGGTTTATAAGTCCATGTATAGATTGGTTAACCTTCAAAAACTGGGAATGAACCGATAAAAGGATTCGTGAGATATTTGTGTTCAAAATTGACGTCTGAATATTCGTACCAAATCATTTCGGATAGAGCATAACTCTTAGCTCGAGAAGGCTTGCAGGCTAAAACATGGCCAAAACAAACTTTTGACAAATAATAATTATCATGCCAAAAATTTTTTTTTATTCGGTTCGCAATTGACGGAACAGCGGCCATTTGAACTTATTCGGAAAAATCGAAAAAAGGCCAGGCGGTTTTTTTTTATGGTCAACGCTGTGGTATCTGTGCTATCGAATCCGCCCATTAACTGATGTTACAGGTGTTACTCCGAGTCCAGTATTAATAGAGTAGACAAAGTTGATTGTATTCTAGGTCCGACCCACCCATACAAGTGTCTGCAGTGTGATCTGACTTTTTCTGTGTCGCACCAACTGAAGAAGCACTGTAGAGTGCGTCACAGCGGGGAGTCAGTGTCGTACGAGTGGTGGGGAGAGACCAGAACGCACACATTCTACGGCAGCGCTTGCGCCACCTGCGGAATGCTCTTCAACACGCCCGGTCTCTTGCGCAAGCATCAAAGCGTGCACTCTGATGAACGCGCCTTCCCCTGCAACATCTGTGGCAAATTCTTTAAAAACGAGCGCGACGTTAAACGGCACCGAGTGTTAATTCACGAGTGTGGTGAGTGCAGTCGCTTGCTCTGTCTGGCGTAGGCTGATTTCCGTACTGATTTGCAGCTAACAACGCGATAGAGTGCAAACACTGCGGACACAAGTTTCCCACTAAGCGCCGACTCGAGGCCCACATACTGGTTCATCACAGGTGCAAGCCGGACGACATGGCGGCAACTGACAGCTGTGCGCAGTGCGGTCAATTGGTGGCTGACATTCACCTTCACACTCTCAAGTACGTTTTCGGTACCTACAGTTGAATTGGTTTGGTTCGTCATCTTCTGTATGGGTTGTATCAGTCGCAATATGTAAGTCT
The DNA here is from genome assembly GCA_030248155.1 of Sabatieria punctata. Taxonomy (NCBI): domain Eukaryota; kingdom Metazoa; phylum Nematoda; class Chromadorea; order Araeolaimida; family Comesomatidae; genus Sabatieria; species Sabatieria punctata. Next base: position 44,457 of record JASANB010002333.1, read on the forward strand.
GGCATTTCTCACCTTGTGTGATTTTTCTACCATTATAAGGAACACGCAAATTAGTGTAAACGTAGCGTAGATTAAAGTCCACCTAGGGCCGGAGCTCGACTCCTCCGAGCCCTTCATAAAAAGTTATTCACAAAAAACCGCCAGGTCGCTCGTTTTTTTAACAGACTGTACCTAGTTGCAACTTATGACGTGCGGTAAGGCGTTGCGGTGGCTTTAGCAACACCACCTGGGTCGTTTTTGCGAGAGGAGTGCCGAAGCATTCTATGGCTGTGGTACCGGCCTTGCGCATAGACTCCTTTTAGCTTCTGATCCGACGATGGTCTGAACTGTTATGATTTAGATATCACTGCGCACGCAGTCAATGGCCATTCAAGTGTCCATTCTGTGATTTTCGGGCCATGCTGAACGTTGCTCTGAAAAAACACATCACCAGGAAACACCCGTCCAAACAGCTGTTCCATTGTGACACGTGCAACTTGGACTTCGGCAATGCCAAGTCAAAGGCAGAGCATAAATGTGCTCAGGCAGTTGATTCTACACTCGGAAGCGCCAATACTACTACCGCTTCAGACGCAGCTGAAACTCAAGAATCACCAGTTGTTCCTGACACGCCTGCTTCATTTGATTCGTAAGTGCCAACTTTGTTGCAGTTTATTAGTTTATTTTTTCTGCGCGCTGTAGCAATTGAATTGGATGGATTGTCGGAGCGGGGCCGTAGCCCCTGCGTAGTCAGTCCGGAGAGGGTCTCAGTCTTAGCTGTTTCCGTTCCCGTTTGTCCCAACACGTGTGGTTGCTATTGTAGCTTTATGTACAACGGCAGCTCCAGTCGGTTCTAATTTACCTACTCGCTGTCACCAGCTTTCGGTGGCCTGGCCTGGGTGGGGCTTTGTGCCGACGACCAACTCTTTGCGGCAGAAACTTGCCCCGCCGACTGGATGAGCGCACGACCACGCGCACAGTGGCTTTGGTGGCCTAAACCACTACACCAAATGTGTCGGCTGCCAATTAGTGCCACACCACAACACTATACAGTAGTGCCCGGACGTAGCGATATGGTGCCCTAAGTACCCGTACCGTTTGCACGAGTGAGTGAAGTGCATGTACGCCAGCCCATATTATTCTATAAACTAAAAAAACTCAAAGGTAGTTAATCCGTTTAAGTAGTGACTGTAGTGTGTACAATTTCAGCACGAGTTCGCCCGCTGCGCACAGCATTCCTCAGTTTCGGACGAAGGCTGATCAGTTCCGCGCCGCTCTTTCGGCCGTTTTTGTGCACGGAGAGGCGGTCGAACGGGTGACTCAGCAGTACAAAGTAACCGAAAAGACCATAAACACCTGCAGAGAAAAGTTAGAACTGCTGCGGAAACAATACGGTCACTTGGACAACGCCGCTCTCATCAAGATAATACCGGTGCCCAAACACCGCAGTTCCTACGGCCCCTGCTCTCCGGTGATCATAGAGGAGGCGTTGAGCGATCTGCGCGACGGCAAGATGTCTCTGAACGAAGCAGCCGAGATCTACGGAGTGTCGTTGGCTACGCTCAAAAACGGTTGTCAGAATCAGGGCATCAGCCTTCCGCCAGCTGCTCGACCGACTCCTGCCGCCAGGCCGACTCGCAATGAACGGAGAAGACGGGCCACTAAAGAGGCCAGCGAACGCAATCTGCAAGAAGTGTTAGAGCGCGCCAAGCAGAGCAGCGTAGTTCGTCGCATGCAGATGATTCCGATACGTCGCTACAAGAAGGTCTCGATGCAGGACATTCGCAGCACCAACCAGCGTTTGATGGGCAGTTCCACTCCGTCAAGCAAACAGCCGGCGCCTCATTACGCCGGTCCGGTTCGTCTGGTGCGTGGCAACGTTGCGCAGCAGCAGCTGAAGCCGGCTCGAAGCACCGACAGCTCAGTTTGCTCTGTGCGCTCGGGAATTGAACCTGCGCAGAAGTTGACAACCGAAAACCGACTGATCTACAGCGGTCCCAGACCACTCGTTACACCTCTCAAATCACCAGCAAGCCAAGTGACTTATGTGCCGGCGTTCCGATGCGTCAAATGCTCTGAAACCTTCACCGAGCTGGCCGTTTACAGGTTTCATGTGAAAACGGCCCATTTGCCGCCTACTTTCGCTTGTCAGAAATGTAATTTCCGTGCTTCGTCCGGCACCGAGCTCAAAAGACATTCGCAGTTGCATGCGAAAGTAGACAGTGAAGTGTCAGAGGTGATAAAAGCGCCTTATGCCATGCGAAGCGCAAAGAAATCATTGGAAGGGACTGTCGATCATTGAATAGTTAGACTAGGTGTTCTACATGCTTTTTAATCTTTTCTTGTTTCTTAGCTTGTAACGTGTAATAATACGCTTAACGTGTGTACGTACGTACTTGTATGTATGCTGCTGGTGTGTAAAATGATAAAAAAATAAGTGTGGTAGCTTCCTCTTCTTAGGTTACAATTTTCAACTAAGGTGACTAACATTTGCGGGAGACACAGGAGAAAGAAATCTTTCCATTTTTATGAGACTTGTTAGTGTTCGTTTCAGAATTACGTTATTTCTTATTGTGTACTTGTGTTTTGTCGCACTAACAACTGATTCTATCGTGCTATGGATTCCACCAAATCTTGTCTCGTACTGTTTACCTATTTGGCCGAACAATCAGACCAGCTAACTGTGAGGAGAGGAGACACTGTTAATTTGCTCAAAGAAAAACATGGGTGAGTTTGTGAGATGATGATGATGATGCAAGTACGCTTAATCCGTTCCAGAGTGACTAGACACGTATCGGGTGAAGTAGAACTGCGTTGGCGTCAGGCATTGGTGAGCAACACGCAGGGAAAGAGTGGTTTTGTGCCCAGAACCTACCTAGAATTCAACGTGCACGTCAAGAAACGGCCGCAGGTCTACGAAGGTCCCTGGTTTGCAGGCCACATCAGCGCCGAACAAGCTACTCGTCTATTGGCCAGATCAGATGTGGAGGGCGGCTCATTTATAGTCTGCGCTCCAGTCAGTTATCCCAGGGAACACGAATTCGTCACGTTCGCTTTAGCAGTTAGGGCCGACTTACAAGGTATTTACATACGTACAGTACGTGTGCATTGTGCATAGCGCTGCGTTAACTTTAGGCGGTAAGCAACCTCCGCCAGTTTACGTATACAAAATCCATCGAACAAAATTGGGCTTCTACTTAATAGGAAAGATGCGTCCCTGCGCCAATCTATATCTGTTGATAAATTATCTGACGCGACCGAACGATATCGTTCCTGTTCGTCTGAAGGCAGCACCACCAGGCCTACAGAAGAAGACAGTGCCATCGCCACCAACTCCATTAAAGATTCTCATAGCGATTACGCAAACGACCAAGCAAGAGCTTTCTGCGCATGAGACCACAAAACTTTCACTAACCACTCGTTCCAACCCAACCCAGCTATCGGCAGAAACCACACAGGCAGTCGACGTGGAAACTGACGAGGACTATGAAACAGCTCTGAAGACTTGCATCGAAGCAAACACGTCCATGGATCTCAGCAACCTGCCAACTACGTCAGCAGCGAAAAACGGTGCCGCTGCCCGGATAGAGCCAGTGAAAGAAACCAAACGAGCAGTAGAGTCTGTTGGCCAGCACCCCATACAAACACCACAACGCTCGATAGCAAGGGAATCTGCTCAGCGCAGTTTTTCAATGTATATCATGGATGCAAACAACATTTTCGTAATGGAAAAGAAGAACAAACCGACGAAGAGTGTCTACCAATTCGAAAAAAATCACTGACTGCACTGGTTCAATGTATTCTTCTTGTACTTTGTCTATGCATCACTAAAAATCATGAGCCCTTTGAGAGAGCCAAACTGTGCAGTATTTGTACGTAGTACTACTGTATCCAGGATTGTATAATTAACAGTTAAAAATTCAGACCTGTTATTAACAGTGTTAATAACGTTAATAACAGTGTTATTAACATAAAAACCTGTTAAAAATTCAAAAACGCCTGAATTTGCTCCAGCAGCATGGCAAAAGCCTAGTAAACACTATTTCATGGCCATAAGGTAATCATTTAAAAGGGTATTGCAGTTTTATATAGAAACATAACAGTGCAACAGCATTATGAAAACAGTGAATCATTCACTGGTCTGTAACCGACTGAAAAGACCAGATTCCGAATCACTCTCATGGGTCGGGTAGAGGGATCCCTTAACCTGTCTCGCGGGGGGGTGAGGGGGTTGGCCTTTCCAGCAGGCAATAACCGCCCCCCAAACCCCCTAATACATGTATGGTTGAAACCGTCTTGTTGCTGTTAGAAGAGGATTTCCAGTTGCTGGACATTCTTGTGTCTGAGCTTTCCTGTCTGCAGAGTCACTCGTTCACCCGAATTCTTGACTAAATTTTTCAGCTGCATGTGCAAAAACCTGGTCAAGAAGTTCACTATTTCTCTATTTCTGGTATTAAACCCAGTGCGCAAGCCAAGATAACAAAGTTTGGACGTAGTCGCTGACTGTAAGGAAAGATGCCTTTGAAATGGTCCTGCTTTCATGGTACAGTGTCTGAGCTATTATTTATGGTATTTCTGTGGTGATATAAAGTATGTTTCCTGAAAATATACAGGGTGTTGCTCAACAATTGCTTCGTTTTTGAGACCCTGCCCTATTGTATTGGCAGTTTGCTGTGCAATCACTCCAATTAGCGCACTCATCTGGATTACTACAGCCCGTTTCTAAGTTCAATGAATAAATAGATTTTTGCGAATAACTTACAGATGCGTCGGAGGGTTTTGGGCTTCATGACCAAAGTTGTAGAGGGGCTTGAACTCTGGTTGAATTTGCATTCTAATCTGCGCAACGTTGCTTGGTAATCCTAATTTGCGCCATGGAAAAAATGAACTTTTTATATGGTCACTATGAAACCGATTTGAGCACGGAATTGGATTCCTCACGCGTTGGCGATTCTAAAGATGTATTTAGATTGATTGTAGGTCGAACGGTTCCAAAGATACGGCCCTTTGAAAGTAGGCCTACTGTGGAAACGGGCGTTGGGGTCGATTCGTGTCCAGTAGTTTTTAGTCGTCCATGTGTTTACTATACTAAGTTTGTAGTCAGATTGTTGAAGGTCTCAATAACTAGCAGAAGTACGGTAAATAATCATTCTATGAAGCGCTGGATGCATCCCGAGTTGCGGGAAGCTTAGAATAATTTTTTACACTAATTCGAATTATTTACAAGCCTCATGTTAATAACGTGTTATTAACGTGTTAACGTGTTAAATAACGTGTTTTTAACAGCTACCCAACCCTGACTGTATGATGTAAGGATGGCTATTGCACCCATGATCCGCAGATTAGAAAAAATACAAAAACGCCCGAAAATATGGTCAGAAAGGGCTCGCGCAACTCCAAGAGCAAATTCTTTGTATGTTCCGATAGTGGTGGGAGAAGTGATGTATTTGCAATGGTACCAGGTTCGCCACAGAAAAGTTCTTCGCAGGCGGCCGTTTTTAATGGCATTTTTCTATTGTTCATGAAATCAAGTGCGTTTTTTGCGTAAATTGTCCTATCTGGTCATGCTATCGGCCGTTTTAGCACATTCTTTTTGCTGTAGCGTGAATTTTTCAAAACCGTTACCCGTACAAATGTACCTGCTACTGTGTTGCTGCGACTTTTCTTTTCTAGGGTTCGTCCTGCACATTACAGTGCGTAGACCAAGTGCTACAAATTACAATTGACGTCAGTCTACTATCCTGCACTGTTGTGTTGTTACTTGTGCCATGGAAGACGTCGGAGATTTGGTAGAGCAACTAACGTCTCAAGAACGAAACTTGTATGACGATATCAACTCAACACTTCGCCGGGTAAGTGGCTGAGCCAATACAGTATGTACATTGTGTTGGCAGCCCGCTTTTGCTAAAGGCTGAGGAATGGTGTGGATCTAACGCAGAGAGAGGTGACAGAGACGGTGGAGATGATGGCGAGCTGAGACAGTTCGTAGAGCTCGTGTTCAGAAGAGTCAAGAAGAGATTAGACTCACAGGCAACCTCTCGTTTTTTCACTGTTGAGTCGTTGACGTCTGTTGTTTCAGCTCACGCGTGTCTTGTCTAACTCGTTCGAACGCAGCGCCACCGACTTCCTGCAGCCGGAAATGGTTGAGAAGAAGGAAGAGGTGCACTGACAGCTGCCTTGCCATGCCATCTGATTGGAGTTTGTATCTAGACTAGTCTGCTGAGCTCGCTAGAGATAGTACCTCCTCCCCAACTACAGCGTGGTCAGACGACTATGGTCAGGTCGACCTGTAGACCACTGCCGCCAGGTGGACAGCCAACTTCAAAGCAACTGTTCTCCAAGTGCACCCGAACTGTCACCCTGCCCAAGAAGTATGTACGTACACTTGTATCCTGTGGTTAGCCCAAAATTTCGATTTTCAAACGTAGAAAGGTTTAGTACTGGACTTTTTTGAAATTTTAACCTTACGTAGAGTGAATGTAGCAAATCGATATTTAGTACTTTTTACTAAGCGACATTCGATACGACAGAAACGACATTGTCCACAGTACGTCCCATGTTAATGTACAGAAAGAACGTTAACGAGTTGCAATTTCAGACGATCGGATCAGAGTTGCTTCTCCAAAGCCCAAACACCAAAAGCCACGAAAAGATGGAATGCTTCAATCCCAGTTCACTTGAACAAAGCTGCGCAAAAGCGACTGGAACACACGAAGAACAAAGCTCAGCGCTAGACCGTCTGCCCAGATTCTGATCTGTCCTTCCACATGTCCTCAATTATTGGTATTTTTCTGCTTGTTTATCTAATACTCCTGACCAAAAAGTTCTATGATGTGAGTAAACTATTTTGTGTCGAGGTTGAAGTTCAATATCTAACCGATTTTCCGGTAGATTATATCGATCGTGTTGTTGGTGGTATCAATCAGGAATCAGGTCAGTCACTCAGAGACTTGACGGACGGGGGAACCTCCGCATCGCGTTTCAGTCGTTCTACGGTTGCAAAAACTGGCTGCAGTGGTCAAAATGTCTGAGAGATATTTACTACACTGTATATCAAAATCGGAGCATCAGTGCGTCATGCATAACTGAAATGCACGCCGCTTCCCTCGTATTCGACAGCGAAACCTAGCTTAGCCTGTATTGTACAGCGATTTTACTAATAGTCGACATAATGCATGAGGATTAGTGTGGTTTCGTACCAAATAGATACATCGGCGAAGCCGTCAGAACCATTTTGAACTTTATTGAGCATTACGAAAACATGGACAAAACAGGTATGATTCTGTCGCTGGATACAGAGAAAGCTTTTGATTCGTTAGAATGGATGGTCATGTATGCAAAGGAGCGCTGGAGGTCTTCCGGTTTGGACCAAATTTTAGAAAATGGGTAAACATTAAGGCGCATTCATACTTTTGTAGAAAATAGATCGCCTGGCGACTTTTCTGTAGAAAAACTCGTTTAAAGTATGAAACGCGCCCAAACGCCGCGCGAGATCTTTCCGCTGGCGACAAAAATCTACAAAAATGTAGTTAAAAATTGAACTATTTTTTGTCGCCGGCCTTTTTTATGTTGAATTTTCAATGGCGGGTGTGTGCAAATGATATTGTATTAGTACGAAGCGACCATAACAATGCAGGAAAGCGCTCAAACGGCGGAAAATTTGGAAGATCGCAAATGTCTGTTGAGCAGAAAATTTTTATCTACACCGAGTGACAGTTTTTCTACAGAAAAGTCGCCTGGCGATCTTTTCCTACACCTACATGAGCATGAATCCACCTTAAAAATTACAAGGAGATAAGGACGACAGGACCAAAACGCTACACGAACAGAAGCAGAGAAGCGAGACGATAGGAGTGTTTATTTGCAGCAAGTCAGACAAGTAGAGAAAGAAAAGTAAATCAATTGAGTATGCTTGCGGTAAAGCCTCTTTCTTTTCCTTCTCATCATCTTTCTTCTCCGCCTCATTTTTCTTCTCTTCTTCCTTCTTCTCCTCACCCTTTTTCTCTTCCTTTTTCTCTTCGCCCTTCTCTTCCTCTTTCTTCTCATCTTTCTTCTCCTCCTCTTTCTTCTCTTCTTTCTTCTCCTCTTTTTCTTCCGGAGCGCTCAATAGCAGTCTGACATCTTTGAACTGGCCGACCTGACGGAACGGCGACTGCTGGTGGGTCTTTCTCTCAATCCCCTACTTTGGCGAACTGAAACACTCAATATATGTACTTACATACGTACTGTTGTGCCAATCACAGCTTGCCTGAATGACAAGTCGATCATCTTTGGGAGGTCCGGGCAGACGAATCACATCCAGTTTGTGGTCTTTCTCTGGTTCCACGATCGAAAACACCGGTCTCATTCGGTAGATGGCGTTGTTGGAGCACTTCACCTTGAATGCCAAACGAGACTTGGACGGGTTCTTCAGCTTGTGCTCCGATTTTCCCTTCACGTTCGGCTTGAACACGGCTTTCTCGGGCTCGACTGTATTACAGTACAGCACTTAAAGTGCTTCACCTTGCTTCCTTGCTAAGCGTGTATGTCATCTCCAGTACACAACAAACACACAAACAAACCAGTATGTATAATGATAACTTCAGTGCGGTCATTCATTATAACCCTCCCATCTACAGTATCTATCATTAGAAACTGTTTTTCGTGTCCCCCGTGCAATGGCCTGAAACCTGCCTTGCCCCAGTAAGACACACGTACCTCGTAGGCGTTTGCGAACTTGGTCCGATGTGACACCAACCGTTAACGAGGGGGACAGAGGTGAGTTTAGCGTTTCGTTGGCCGCGGCCCCGACCCTCGATTGATTGCCGGTTTACAAATTAGTGAGAATATAAAGTAGAAGCTTATCCAAAAGTGGAACCCGTGAGCCTTTTCACACAGCAGCGCCCGTCTTTTTTAACGATTATACGCCCACCGGTGCGGTTGGCGTTCATATTTTCGTTTCATTTTTGCATCAATATTCGTATGTCTCAAAAAGCAGCACTTATACATTAAAACAAAGGCTATTTTTGAACTCATGCCTACTTTATTGAGTTCCTGCTTATACATCATTGCAATCGAAACTTTGCTAATGCCTTTAGCAGTGGGAACTTGCACTGCGCCTCTTATAATTGTAGATGGACCGAATCCGACGCTGGAGGTACGGAGTGAAGATTCGAGCTGTAGTTGGTTGAATCGTTGAATAGACGGGCTGTTAAACAGTAACCAGGCAGAAAGAAGCAGATTGGCCGGGCTGTTAAAGACTAGTCAGGCGAAGGAAGGTAGATCCTACAAATGCCAGGGCGTTAATAAGCGGCCCGCGGCAATGATTAGCGATAATTGGTAGGTCATAGGATGTACAGGGCTGTTAGCACTGCAATTGAAAGAATCACGAATTACGTAATTATAGACAGGCCGGTTTACAAGTCACGGCAAGAAAAGAAGGGAAGAAGAAATACAGCGGCGTCCACTATGGGAAGTCACCAGCTGATAGACTACACTTGGCCGAGCCAAAGAGAATGCCGGAAGAACGTCAGTAATTATGAGCGAGCGATAATTAACGGTTGGAGCGAGCGAATAATAATAATAAAGAACAGTCTCACGTACTGCCTGAAGATAAGTCGACTAGCGGAAACCAGAATTACGACCACAACAGTCCACTGGAGTCAACCCTTTTATCGACACGAACGGTTGGTACAGAGAGAGCGTCCTACTCGGCGATCACTGCTCAACAAACAAGAAATGCAAGATGGCGGCCACTCCGCCGACAAAGCCTTGCGCCGTGACCGGTGGTCCCGGCGCGACAACACACTAACAAACAGGAAATAGTTATCACTGGACGTCGAACGTAACATGTGTACACAGTAAGCAAACGGAGAAAGAGTGTCAGTTCTGTAGCCAGTCTGAGGCAACAGCTTCTGTGCAAACTTTTATCAGTAGTGGGTGTAGACGAGTAAAGAGACAAGTGAACACAAAATCAACGTAATCAGCCTTCGGCCGCACAGAGGTTGATCTGGGCTGTGAACGGCTTGGTGGGTGGTTTGGCAAAAAGATCAGGTAGTGGAATGTTGGCTTGGTCATCGGCTACTGGAATGTACTCAATTAGCAACACGTCGGTTTTGGCGGGCGCCGGCGCTCGCTGTATGTCCATGTCAACGGTTTGGCCCGGTTCGATCACGGAGAAGACCGGTGCCAGTCGGTAGATGTTGTTGTCTGAGCACTTTAGTTTGGTCGCCACACGCGTCTTGCCCATATTGGTCACTTTGTGTCGCGCGACCTGCCCACTTGTCTTCAGCGTTGGGTGGCCCGGACTCACCTTAATGTCGCCATACCTTTCTGACTTCTCGAGATTCTTATCGGTATTCTGCGCCTCCTGGACTCTGGCCAGTTCTTCCATAAAGCTACGCGTCACCGTCTCTTGTTTCTTCGGCGTTTTCGTGGTTGCCGTTTGTTTCTTTGTATAGAGTGCCGCCAGGTCACACTCGCTCTTTTTTGTATCCAATTTCTTGTCCTCCTTCTCCTTATCTTTATCTGCCTGACCCTGTCCTTCTTTCGCCGCGGCGCCTTCCATACCCTCTGCGTCTTTGGCTTGCTGGTCGGTGCCCTCCTTGCCTTCCGCGCCCTCTTTCTTCACCGCATCTTCGTCTGTCTTCCCGGCTGCTCCTTCCTTCCCGGCTGCTCCTTCCTTTCCGGCTGCTCCTTCCTTTCCGGCTGCTTCTTCCTTTCCGGCTGCTCCTTCCTTCCCGGCTGCTCCTTCCTTCCCGGCTGCTCCTTCCTTCCCGACTGCTCCTTCCTTCCCGGCTGCTCCTTCCTTTCCGGCTGCTCCTTCCTTTCCGGCAGCTCCTTCCTTCCCGGCAGCTCCTTCCTTCCCGGCTGCTCCTTCCTTCCCGGCTGCTCCTTCCTTCCCGGCTGCGCCTTCCTTTCCAGCTAGATCTTCTTTCCCCTCACCTCCCTTTCCAGCTGCGCCTGGGGCTTTCTTACTATCTTGTTTTGACTTGGCATCCTTCTTGCTCTTAGCGCCTTCTTTACCTTCCACACCCTTTTCCTTCTTGTCATCTTTGCCTGACTTTGCGTCCTGTTTACAAGCCGCGTCTTGGTCCGACTGTCCGCCTGCGGTGCCCTGAACATCGGCCTGTGCCGGCTCTGCTGCCTTCTGTTCCTCCGGCGCTTTGCCCACTGGCTTCGGTTGTGTCTCTTCCGACCCTGTCTGTGGCGTTTCTGCCGAGCCAGGCACCGCTTTCTCTTCCTTGTCCTTCTTTATTTTACCCTTACAGCAACTCATCACCAGTACTGAGATGACCGCCAGTGCCGCTGCCACGTGACAGCCCGAATATACTAGTACAAACCACATGCGCGATAACAAAACACAGAAATAGGTGCATTTCACACCACACAACGCTCTTATTGCAGTCAACCACTGGGTTGTTACTGTTCCGCGTACTTGATATTCGAGCAACTGGGTGAGCATTACGCAATGACCACCTAAGCTCATACGAGGGTCACTCCTAAAGTTCCTGGCCTCGCATCATCACATTCACTGTGGGTTGATGTAATTCTTACCACATAATACACAGTTATATGCTGTCCGGTGGCGTATCCAGGGGGTACAAGGTATACAGGTAGGTAGGATGGGTACACCCCCTTTGCGTTGGAGGTAGTAAGCAAAACTCCGTCAAAATAAGAGAAACTAATGAATATATCTAAACTAAAACTATCTATTTTATGCTCAGAATGCCTTTTAAATGTGTTTTTGAAGGCTAAATTTTCAAAAATTTTTGGCTATAGTCAGGCAGAATCCAAACCAGGCCACTTCAGACTACTAAAACTTGTAATTCCTCTTACTTTTATGCTCAGAATGTCTTTTAAACGAGTTTTTGAATGGTAATTTTGCTAAATTTTCTTACCCTTGTTGGGCAGCGGAGCGCCCAACCATACATATAGTTGGTTTCGGAACCCTAATTATGGTTTAAAAATCTGTAAAGAAGGTTCCAGAAATGCATTTTAACTGTATTATGGCGAATAAAAAGGGTTTTTTGCTCGTTTTATAGCAAAATTAGCAAAGCAAAAATAGGGTATTAAACGGTATTTTTGTACTTCAGACAGGCTTTTTACCCGATTTTTAGTCCTCAAAACCCTGTTTTGAGCCCAAAAAAAGGTCGCTGAAACCCACTTTTGGACACCAAAAAAAGGTCGCTGAAACCCCCTTTGGGCATAGCCCTGAAACCCTATTTTGGATCAGAAAAATTCCCCCCCCGCCGAAAACCCAGCTACATGTATGCGCCCAACCAAGCACTTTCAAAATTGTACAAAATCATTCGTCGTATTACGGTCAAAAGCGATTGGTCATGGATATATCAACCCTACATTGTAGTCTCAGACTTCTGTGGTACCCATCATTCTGAGCCAAGGAAAAAATATCTAGCCTAGCCATATAGGGATTCAAATCCACCCTCACAATCAGGCTCTGTCACAAGCGCCGCACTAAAAGAGGCAGGGATTAAGACTTCTGAAGGTGTTCGAGAAAAGGCGGTCTTTTTGGTCAAACATAGTATTTGCATATTTACACGTGGACTGCATTAATTGTTGACTGCATTGTGCGATGGGTTTGTTAACATTTTCTAAGTTGTCGCTCTACTCTTACTTGGCACTAGGTGTCAACGTGCTGTCCTCGGTTCTACTGATCGGTTTGATCGTGGTGGTCATACTCTACACCCGAAAGCAGGTCGGTCGCCGGATGGCCACAGGCAGTCAAAAATGGTCAGATGTTTCAGGGCGCCAACGAGATTCAGAAGATGGTGCGAGCCATTCCCAATTGTTTTCCGGCGCTCGACTGCGCCAAAATACCGGCGCCGGTGCTGGCTCTGGTGGCCGACAAATGCGCACTCAAATACAACCAAATCTGCGACACTTACAACAAAGACTACAACATCGACCGGGAAGCTCTGGTCAGTCTGTCCTGTCCCTTGCCTGGCCATACACCCACAGGAAACTATAGGGCAGACCATCTTTAGCAAACGGACCCTTAGGCCAAACCGTGCTAGTACGCCTCCTGTACGTTAGCGTCGTCAATCTTGTCAACATTATTAATCAATTGTTATCGGTCTCAAGAAGTTTAGGTGGAGCGAACGTTTGGAGAGAGCGCACTGACTGACCGATTCCTCGACCAAACTGACTTCATACCTGACGAAGACGACGAACCAATCAAGCAAAAGTGATTCATTTACTCTGGCTTTGTGTCCTTCTCTGCATCATAAACTGACTACTTTCCTTTTACAATTATGTATGCATTTGCACAGCGGTTTAGCCGTTTGTTTTGTGTTTTTAGATTTGGCTGGAAAACTTTATCGATTGAAATAGAAAAACGTAGACTGGAAAATAGTTTTCAGAGAGGGGAGGCCGATTTCCAAATCTTTATGAAATGGAGTGGTAGGCGCTAACCGGCGAATGATGGGCGATACGAAGACCTCGTACAGTATCAGCCGGAGAAGGAGCCCCATGAACATCTCCTACCAGCAGACGCTACTCTTTAAAGAGTAGCAACATCAATCGTCAAATGGTTCATCAGGGAATGGTCCACTACTATTCATCAAACATCAAATAGTTAAATTTTTTGATGAACTAGCAAATTAGTTGTGACCGTAGCTCGTGACCGCCCTAAGCCTTAGGTGGCTAAGACGCTTTTGTCTGCAACTAAATTACAAGGAAAACTCAACCCAGTTCACGTTTCCAACTGCCAAAATTTTTCATTTTCATAGCTTCTAGTATCACTATCTACATTTTGCTATGTCGGACAAAGCACCAAGTTTAGTCCGGGTGGGGGGTGTCAGGCAAAAACGTTTTTTATCGCCGTTTTGCAGACCATACTCCAATTGGAGTAGTTTAGGTTCGGTTAGAAATCGGAATTTGGACGGACTGGAATCCCAACCCCACTAAAAAGAGAATTTAGCGTTCCCTAGGCCGCGGCCTCGCCCCTTGAACGACTACAAAATGTACAAACAAAATCCTATAGTGTTTTACACCCATCAAATAGGCTGTTTGCTCATTTTTTAATCCTCAAAAGCCTGTTTTGGGCCCCAACCAAAAGGTCGCTAAAACCACCTTGAGCATCGCGCAGAAACTTGATTTTGGTCCAGCCAGAATTCCCACGGGGCCGTAGTATCTACTCAGTTATATTGTTACTTAATCCTGAAAATTTGAGCCAAATCGATAAAGAAATGACTGAGAACAAATCGTTTGAGTATAGTTCGAAATCGGGGGTGGACATTTTTGGCCCGTACTGTATCTTGCAATTTTGCCTTGCAACTGGACACTTCTTTAAGTTATCGTGATAATTTATTTTTTTATTTATTTATTGCGCTTTACTCGCCAGATATGCTACAGTATGGTATGATACAGAAGTGACAACCAAAAACACAAGAATGTAGTACACTAGATGGAATACTAGTTTTAAAGCTGATATCAATATAGTATTTAGTGCATACATATTGTACATAAAGTCGGTTCACACATTCTATACAGGCTGACGAGAAGGAAAAGGCGGGCCTATTCAGACACTGATGCCTTTACCCTTGAGCCATTCAGGCGGCTGTGTTTTAAAGTAACGTTCAAGGTTCCTCTTAAAATCTGTCAATGTTGACTGCAAAATTAGGTCAGTCGGTAACTTGTTCCAAATCTTACAAACTCGTACACTGAAAAAGTTCTGCCTGCAGTCTAGATAGCGAAAGTCAGACCCACCCGGGTTTACAGGAATTAGTTTGAGAGGGTGTCCCCTAGTTCGTGCTTGAGCATGGGATTGGACCTGATTAGGAAGCTCGAAAAACCGATTAGGGTCTTGATCAACCAATCCATGAATCAGTTTGTATACATAGACTAGGTCTGCTATGACCCTTCGAAATTGCAATGACTCTAAGCCCAGTACATTCAGACGGTCCTTATAAGTTAGAGCTGCGCAACCAGGTATTTTACGAGTGTAGGAGCGCTGCACTCTCTCGATTTGGTTTATGTCCTTCACTTGATAAGGTGACCAGACAACAGAGCCGTACTCCATAATTGGGCGAACGTAAACCTTAAATAGATCTGTCAAGAACTTTTTGTCTTTGTATTCAAAGCTGCGTTGTATCATAGCTCCTCTGGCGAACCCCTTTTTGGCAATTTGAGCACAGTGATGGGAGAAAGAAATGTTTTGCCTATGGTCGGTTGCGAGAAGAACACCCAGATCGCGTATAGATTCGGTAACTGGTACTTCTACCTCTTCAAACATATATACAGTTTTCGGGTTCCCAAAACCCAAATGCAGAACGGCACTCTTTTCAAAAGCTATCTTTAGCTGCGATCTGTCGGCCCACCTGGCTATACTCTCTAAATCCGTTTGTAATTCGTCTGACTGCTCACCTCTCTTTACGGCTAAATACATTTTGCAGTCATCTGCAAAAAGTTTTATCGTACAGAAACGAATTTCTGATGCTAAGTCATTAATGTATAATAGGAAAGCTAAGGGACCCAAAACTGAGCCCTGAGGCACCCCGCTGTGTATTTGGCCCCACTCTGAAGTTTCGGTTCCTATTTGAACACGCTGTTCTCGACCGGACAGAAAAGCTGACAACCAACCTAGCAATGGGTTCTCAATCCCATACGCCTTTAATTTCTGTAATAGTTTTGGATGACTGACACTGTCGAACGCTTTAGAAATGTCTAAAAATAACACATCTATGACTTTTCCCATTGCTAGGGAGCTTGTCCAATCATTCAAACACTCCAGCATCTGCGAGACGGTAGATCGTTTCTCAAGAAAACCATGCTGACTGTCCGTAATTAGATTGTTTTCTAAGGCAAAACACATCAATTTTTCTTTGATTATCTTTTCCATAATTCTGCAAGCGACACAAGTCAGGCTAACTGGTCGGTAATTATTTGGTTCAGATTTTGACCCTTTATTCTTATAAATTGGCGTGACGTTTGCTTGTCTCCACTGTTTAGGCAAAGTATTGGTGTTAAGAGATACTTCGAAAATTGCGGCCAGAGGTTCAGCAAGACCAATGGCTAGCTTCTTAAACAGGATGCAAGGAAATCCATCCGGACCAGCCGATAGCTTTTGTGGCAATTGGCACAGTACAGCGTAAACTTTATCCGCGGCAAACTTCACCACTCTCAGGCGATTTGCCGGAGTAGTTATCTGGTAATCATGCTCCTCACCATTGTCTTCTGTGAAAACTGACACGAAAAACTCATTAAGCGTTTTGCACTTTTCTTCGTCACTTAGCTGGAGCTGATCGTTTTTGTTTCGCAAACAAGGAATTCTGGATTTTACTGATAATTTTGAATTTATGAATCGAAAGAAGCTGTGGTCATTACGTTTCCTCAAAATCCGTTTTTCATAATTTGCAGTCTCTGCGCGAATTGCCCTCTTAGCTAAGCGCGCGGCCTCCAAGTAGTTTTGATAGTCAGTTTCAAGCTCCGATTCCTGATACTTTTTGTAAAACTTTTTCTGTCTCCTGTTTAACCGGTTAGTCTCCGGAGACCATTTAAGTCTAAAGCCTTGCTTAGAACTTACTAGAGGAACGTACTGTTCAATTAGCGAGTTTAGTAAGTCACTAAAGACTGACCACATTTCGGTAACGCTTGCACACGTTGAAAAGATATCGGGCCAGCTGATTAGAACCAATTCTCTGTTCATGCCTTCAAAGTCTGCTTTGGCAAAATTGTAAAATTGCTTTCGCGTAGCCGGTTTCTCTGTTGAGAAGCCGAGAATACCAGATACAACGCAGTGGTCACACCCTAGAATTGGAGGCTGAACACTAACGTTTTGAACTAAATTTGGTTCAGATTCCAGTACTATATCCAATAAATTATTGTTCCGGGTTGGCTCTGCAACCAATTGGTCCAGTCCATTCTCAAGCACAAACTGTAGAAACAGAGATTGGCCGTTTCTATCTGGCGCCGTACAGGTAGGCCAACTAATATCAGGCATGTTAAAATCGCCCGTAATAACAGAAGGGAGGCTGTTCGACAAATTGGATTTTAGAAATTCAATCAAGTGGTTTGTTGCCTCATCTAAAGCCAGCGGTTTTCGGTAAACAACGAAAATTCTAACCGTCTGACCCAATAGGAAGCAGTCAGCACAAATAGCTTCGAACCCATCAACTTTCGCTTTGGCTACCAAAGCCGAATTCAGCGTGCTGGGGATTAAAAGGGCTACCCCGCCTCCTCGTCCGTCTCTGTCACAACGCAAAATCGTATAACTATTAGCAAAGGGAAAAACAGCGTCATTGTGCAACTCACTGTCAGTCCAAGTCTCTGTGATGCACAGAATAGGCAGGTGAGTGTACTGCGCCACTAGGCACTCCAGCTCCGGCTGTTTGTGCACTACACTCCGAGCGTTAACAGTAAGAAAGTGCTGCAGTCTGGTTGAAGCGTCTAGGTGGCTAGCAAAGCGCCAATCTCGTTTTCCGGAAGAGTGGACAGCTGACCGTTGACCTTGCGCATCACCTGGCCGTCGCGCACCACGTAGCTTCTTTTCTCTCCCTCGCTCTCACACCGACTTCGAATTTGCTTCAGCACGTCTCTGGCTTGTTTCTCATCGGCTCTCTGCTTCTCGGTCAGGTCATGTCGCACAAAGAACCTGGACTCGTCTAGGAAGGTGTAGTTATTGCCCTTTAGCTCACGCTGCTTGAACAAGAGCGCCTTCTTTGTCTGCAGACTGTTCGTTTTGACCTTCAAGGGACGCGGTGGGGCTCCTTCCTGTCTGGGCGTTCCCATGCGAAACACTTCAACGATAGCTTCGGGCTGACCCATTGCGTCGTAGGTCATGATTGAAGACATTAGGCCAAATATGGAATGATTTGCCGTTGTAGATCGCTAAAAATTTTGTGAACGCAATGCTTGCTCAGAAATCAGGTTGCGCTGCAATACAGCGCATGCGCAATTACCGGGGGGTTGGGAACTCGGCCGACCGCTGAGAGGCACATTTTTGTTACCCTATGCATTCTTGATACCCACATTCGGTCGTATTTATTCCCGATTTGAAACTGAGGTACTATCCCTACCAAACACCACTTTGGTAGCCACCGAATGATTTGCAAGTTACGGTACCCTGTATTTTATTAGCCTGTAACCCAGAAACAAAAGTCAAGAGAATATACATAGAACCAGTAAGAGAAATTCAAACAATAGTCAAGTATGTTGGAGTCTTAGATACCGAGCCTGGGTGGTTGTTGTTGACCCTGAGGTAGTGGCGCAGCTTGGTAATTCGGGCCTGGAGCTTGAGCCGCAACCCCCCTGGCAGGTGAATTTACTACAACACGATTGGGTGCTTGTCTTGGCACTGCTGCAGGCCTTGTGTCGGGAGCCATCGGTGTCGTAAACTGTGGAGGGGCTGCAGCAGGGATGATAGGTCTTTGTCCGGGTCTGGCTGGTGCGGGCGTTCGTTGCTGTCGCAGCGGCTTCGGTCCCCCCTCTGACTGTTGTGACTGCTGAGATCTCGGTCCGGCCGTGGCCACGTCTTTGTTCTGTAGCCCTGCAATGTATTCGTCTATGGCGTGAGCATGTCTGTCCATTTGTTTCTCAATAGCTTCCCGCTCTTCAGGCTTGTTAACGTCGGTTGTATCTTGAGATAAAGCTGTCGGTACCAGTTGTTGCATGGTTGATTGAAACAATATGTTGGGGTCGTCTTTCTCTGCTTTCTCTGGTTTCTTTCCGCCGCCGGCCAGGGTTTCTATCAGTTGGGCGTGTCGGGCGGCATACGAACTCACACTCTCTCTGTCTTTGCCTTGTGGGTCGCCTTCCGGTGTTTCCATTGTTCCAGCGGCCAGCGCTGTCCCTCCGGGGGTGTAAACTGACTTGAATAATTCGTTTGGGTCGGCCGGCTCCGCTGCTTCGTCCGATTCTAGCGTTACTCCTACTTCTTCTCCCTCCTTGGTCTGCTGTAAATTTGATTCGTCAATTTTCTGTTTCTTCTTCTTAGATTTCTTCTTGCCTGAATGTTGGGTGTCATCAGAAGCCGATCCTCCTTTCTCCTTGTCTTTGTCTTTCTTCTTCTTGCGCTTGGCTGTCTTGCCGCCGACCTCTGTGGTTGAGCTCTTCGCAGTCAAAGCTGATGATAAAACATCGATCAACGTCTGCTTCTTCTTCTTCTTTTTCTTCTTCTCCTCCTTCTTTTCCTTCTCTGGTTTCCGCTCCATCTCCTATACAACAACCACACAACACACGCACTGTTAGTACAAATATACAGTACTACAAAACGCTGTCTTTTATAGGTTATTGCATATAGCACCGTTCTTGTTCACATAGTACTGTTCAAAGTCCGACAAAACTTAAAAATATCTTAGACCTAGTGTTTGTTACTGATCCTCGTTTAGTCATTGACCGTAACCGTAACTGATCGCTTTTCAACTGGTGACCACGACACAGTTGAAGTCTAATTAAACGCTAACCAATCAACAAGAGAAGAATTATAGAAACTTCTCAGGTGCCAGTACTGCCGACGACAAGCCGTCCAGCCCACGCATCCTGAGGTCGGGTTTCCGAGACACGCATAACCGCCATCTGTTCCTATCAAACAACGCCTACACCCACCTGCAAGCTGTGACTAACAACACAACCGACAAGATCTACGTTTCGACCTCAGCTACCAGTGCGCACCAATCGATAGCGATTTCAAACTACTTTTTAAAGTGGTGATGATCCGCTAATCAGGCAAGATACTGAAATATTTGAGGGGAGATTTTTAAATACGATTTTAAATACAATATTTCAAATATTTCCGTATCTTGCCTGATTAGCGGATCACCATTAGTAACCATGTTTAGTCTGTTGTGGAAAGCAACCAAAATTAAACCTAATTAACCAACCTAGACTTAAAGCAGAACCAAAATTTCAGTTTTCAAGACACTTTACAGACGATCTTTTCGGGTCTGGTTGTCTTACAATGACTGTAGAATCGTAGATAAACGAAGTACCGGGCTATATCGCATTTGGGCCACTTCGGTACCGTACGCCCTTGCCACGGTCTATTTGGACCACTTTGGGTGGGATATAAGGGTAATATGGATTCAGATCCCCGAACCCCCGGACCCCCACCCGAATTCGGACCCCCACCTAGGGCCGTAGTTTAAATTTCACGAAATTTTACTTACAAAATTTTGGGGCACGGTCCGGGGTCCGAATCCATATTACCGATGTACGAAACGAATACGGGTAATATCGAATCGGCGCAAAGTTAATCGGCGCAAAGCGCAAAGTGGCGCAAATTTTTCAGTGGTTGCGTGAACATCTAAGATACTGTAGCCCGCGAAATTTAAATTCTATTCTCCCTCTTAATTTGTCGTTGCATAAATGATGATTGTCTCAGGACCATTTCTCATTCGCAATATGCACTGTATTTAACCTTCAAGGACTCAAGTTAATACGTTAATTATTTTATTAATTACTATTCATAGTTGTTAATTACTCAAGTTAATATTTCAAGTTAATACCACTCTGGAATCCATAAGTTTCGTTGCCCACATCAGCGTGTAGGCCGAGAATAACTTCAGATACATTAGCTCCACCTATTTCCGTCCTAGAGGAACGGCTTTTTAACATTTGTAAATGAAATAAAGATGAACGAAACGGTACAGTTCGTTGAAGAAGAAGTCGGCGTCGATTATAATTATGCTGGGACGATGAGTAGCACGCCTAACAAAGCTACGCGGCAACAACGTAGGTGTGGTTTTCATAAGTTGGTAAAAGTTAACAATCTCGGTCCCCGGTCTAATCATAGCAAATTCGGGCGGTCCTAAATTGCCCGGATTATTAAGGCAGAGCCGTACATGAAAAATGGTTTGCAAATTTCACAGCTGATTTTGGTATTCGTATTCGTAGCCAAGAGAGAACTCAGAGTGACAGACAGGCGCGCGGATCGCTATTACTGAATAGACTATACGACCAACAAAACAGAACAGCGAACAATGTACTGTACTGTGAATACGCCTTGGAAATT
This sequence comes from Sabatieria punctata, assembly GCA_030248155.1. Lineage (NCBI taxonomy): Eukaryota > Metazoa > Nematoda > Chromadorea > Araeolaimida > Comesomatidae > Sabatieria > Sabatieria punctata. Next base: position 65,386 of record JASANB010002333.1, read on the forward strand.
GTTTTGAAGTTAAAGTATGCAACTCGTTTGCTAGCGATGTTTGATTTCCCTGATTCTCAAGCGGTAAGCCTGGCGTGTCTAAAAGCGTCCGGTCCCGTGTAAGGAACAATGTAACGTACAGAATACACAGAATAAATAACTGTCTAGATTAGATTCGTAAATAAGAAATGTGGTTCGCCGCAGCAGCAACAGTTTCTGTGCTCTCAGATTGCTGGTGAGATTATAATTATTATAATAGTATTATGTCAGTACTTTCCCAGCCCAGCAGTACTTTTTCACGTTCGCGTTACCTTCCAAACAAGAAGCTAAGTTAGACTACTCCAGTTCAAGGTTCAATGTAAATGATTCCAGGTCCATTCCTCCACCCACGAAATAGCCATTTTTAACCTGAAAAGCTAAGATTGAATCTAGGCCTAAGCTAAAACCAAAGCTTTAATAAAGTCAGGGTGGTTGGCGGGTGGGGGAATGGGCTTCCTCCAATGTAAATTGGGGTACTGAACGCACATGTAAAGTTTTCCCGCATTAGCGCTGGTACCGTAAATTTGCGCTTTGCGCTTTGCGCCGATTACCTTTGCGCCGATTCGATATTACCCGAATACGACAACATTTGAGCTCATCTCTTTGTTTTCTTGCTTAAAACAGTAACAAATAGGATTAGAGAACTGTTTATGTAGCTGTGACCTCAGCCACTTTTGTCCACCAAACTTCTTAACTTGGGCCGTGTAGCTACATCGGACTCGGAGATGCTTCCTGTGTGTGACTGAAAAGTCCTTATTTGACTGGCCTCAGTCGGCAAAACTGACTTTTAGGGGTCCCTAATGAGGGCGTATATCTCAGGATCTAAGCGGAGCACAGTAATGAAAATTTCAGCAATCTTTTAAGAATTTATTTATAGTTCATTTAAAACATACATGTAACAGCTCCGGGCCGACCTGGGGGGAGGGGGGTAGGGGGGGGGGGTTTCCTCAGGTGGGGGGTCGAGGGGGGGGGTTTCGCCCAGGTGGGGGGTCCCAAATTTCAAAAAGCTCCAAAACGCCTAGAAATGCGTTTTTAGCACGATTTTTTCAGTAAGGACGCTAAAAATCGCTATTTTAAGCTGCCAAATAGCGTTTTAAAGCTAAAAACAAGCAAAAAATGACAAAAAGAGCTTCCAAAAACACCGATTTTTCTTAAATATCAGCAGTGGAAACGCCAAATTCGGTTTCCAAAGGCTTTTCAAGTGAATTTTAGGCTAAAAATTAGTGATTTCTGACCCAGTTTGTTAATACTGGAGCCACTACTAGTACTTGTATTTTTTGGTCAGGGGGAGGGGTCCCTTAACCTGTCTCGGGGGGGGGGGTGAGGGGGGGTTTGGCCTTTCCAGCAGGGGGGGGGGTAACCCCCCCAAACCCCCCCTAGTACATGTATGATTTAAAAAAGGATTCGTTCAAATCCGTTTAGATTTGCAGTTGCTACAGCGGTGGCAAAACTGACTTTTAGGGGTCCCTAACAAAAATTGCAATTTTATCTACCGTATTCAGTTGACTCCTAAACCTAAGCCTGAGCCTAAGCCTAAGCAAGAAAGTGATTAATTTAATATACGTAGGTATAGGTAATGGAGGGACCCCTAAAAGTCAGTTAAGGCTAGGGCCCGACCGGATACAAATTTCTACCGGATCCGGATCCGGATATGCCCATATCCGGCCGGATCCGGATCCGGATATGCCGGATATCATTGATCAACTAAAAATTTTTTTAGAATGCAATAAACCACATATATATATTTCTTTGTTCTATAACAGTTGATTCAAAACAACATCTAATAATTGTAGTTCAAACAACGCAAGTTATATTGCTTTTTATTGCAGAATTCAACGAAATAGCGTGAGTTTCATTACAAAATGCACTAATTTCTTCTTTTAGAGTAGTAATTTGATTTTAAAACAACGAAAATACAATAATAAAAGTTGCCTGAAAATGGTACCGGTATTTTTTGCCAAAAACAGCTAAGTTATGTAATGGAACTGTTTGTAGGGCTTCTATTAACGTAAATTCAAAGCATTTGAAGCGAATTTAACCAGTTATTGTGTCTATTTCCTTTAAAAACTTGCTTGAGTTTTTTTCCGCATTTTAGTTTTTTCCGAGCCCCTATGAAAAAAACCGTTTTTTTTCGGAAAAAAAACGAAAAAAAACGCGGTATAAACTAAAATAATAGTAAAAAGTAAAATTATGAGCCAATAGTAAAGTAAAAATTAAATTAAATTACCAAAGGGGGTCAATAGTAAAATAGAAATTTTACTACTATTTTACTAATTTTTGGTAAATTTCAGCCAAAATCTTGATCAATTTTGGACTAAAAGATGTGTGGGTACACTTGCGTGACTCAAATTTTACACATTTTGCCTCTAAACTTCTGGAAAACCTCGTATCATGATCAAATTCAGCAACTATTTGCCACCAACATCCGTCAGTTGTAAGATTTTGGTATCAGAAAACAGAAAAAAACGAAACTTTTAACGGTGTACCAACAACTACAGCCAGATCGCGCTCATTTTCTCAATATTTATGTTCAAATACGTAAAAAATCACGTTTTCTCATCTGTGACTGATATCCGGCACATCCGGGAGGTAATATCCGGATCCGGATCCGGATATCCGGTCGGGCCCTAGTTAAGGCAAATCTCAACGGATTTGAATGAATCCTTTTTACCTGGCTGCCGGTATAAGATTAGCTTTTCGTTAAGCGTGTAGGATGCAATTGCATCTTAAAGCGTGTGCTCTCGGCGCCGTTCGGCTCGCTCATTGTAAAGCTGCTAGCCTTTAGAGACTCCAGCAGGAAGGAGAGTTTACTCGAACGGTTCGTTCTCAGTCATTTCTCTATGAATTTGACTCAGATTTTCAGGATTTATTAACAAGATAACTGGGTACCTATTGCGAAAGTTGGCTCGAAAATTCCAAGTCGTGCTGGTTCTGTGGCCCGAAAACTGACAACAGTTTACTGTGAATTGCAACTGAAAGCTGTTTTTTGAAAGAAGCAAAACAGAAAACTGCTTTTTAAAGGAATATTTGAAAAGTTTACAGTCTGATAGAATTGTTTGAAAGACAAAACTGATTTTTAAAGAACTACCTAAAGAGTTACTGTAAGAAACAATTGCTTAAAAGACAATAAAACGTTTTGAATGAAAGTATGGTCTGAAACTTTTACTATCAGAAATAATTGCTTAAAAGAGTGTCAGTCAGTAAGAAGATTACTTCAAAGAGAAAACTACTTTTTGAAAGAGCTACCTAAAGAGTTTACTGTCAGAAAGAATTGCTTCAAAGAGAAAACTACTTTTTGAAAGAGCTACCTAAGAGTTTACTGTCAGGAAGAATTACTTCAAAGAGAAAACTACTTATTGAAAGTGTCGTGAAAGACACGAGCTTATAGGATAGTAGCAGTCTATATTGTACATGGCTAGGTAAGGCTATGATTGAGCATTGATGTATATATAGTATATAGGCGCGATGTAATAGAGCTAGCGAGGCCGTCATGACGTCATGTGGCGTCACTTTACTACAAAGTAGAGGCGCGCCTCAATTCTTTCTAGAACTTTCTTCGCCTCGCCTCCTATTGGCGGTGGGCGTGGCCTTGCATTGTATATAAGCGCCTACGATAATGTTGCGTCACTATTCTAGAACTTTCTAGAATATTCTGTTGAGCTATATAAGGGCCCAGCCCAACCATTGTGGATCTTCTTATTCTACTTCAATTATCAGCTATTGCTGTTGCAAATTCCTTTCCCAATTGCTGTGCTTGTGCAGCCCCAACCCAATTGTTATTATTGTTGTTCTTCCCGAATAAAGGGAACCTTCCCAAACAAGTCAAGGCTTCTGTTCCTGATCCACCGCAACATTTGGTAGCAGCGAGTGGTTACCAAAATGGCCAAGGAACTTCTCAACTCCATCGCCACTATCAAAGAAGAGGTGATCAACATTCTCTCAGCTTCTGATGACCTGCTCAATCAGGAAGAGCCAGCTTCCATCAACATCGCCAAGCTCCAAATCAGGCTGAAGAGGAAGAGCACCACCCTGAAGAGGCTGTTGGAGCAATTCACCAAGCTTGCCTCAAGTTCAAAGGAAGATGACCCAAACTTCCAGCAGACCTCAGAGATGCTCTCCAAACTGGTCTCCAAGGCAGATGATACCCTGGATGACATGCAGATTCAACTGGACTTCAATGACAAAAAGGAGCTGAAAGAAAAGGAAGCCCAGGAGCGAGAAGATCGCCTCAAGAAAGAGGCAGAAGAAAGACAACTGAAAAAGATGGAGATGGAAGAAGAAACAAGAAGACTTCAAATTCAAGAAGACACCAGAAAGGCCGAAATTCAACTTCAAGAAGAAACAAGAAAGATTCAAATTCAAGAAGAAACAAAAACAAAGAAAGACCTGGAGTTGGCCCAACTTCAAGAAGAAACACGACGGTTGCAAATTCAGGAGAATACCAGAAAGGAACTGGAACTTGAAAGAATGGGAGTTGAAGACAGAGAAAGCCAGAGAAGATACGATTTTCAAATGAAACAAGAAGAGGACAGTCACCAGGAAAAACTCAACACTTCTGTCCAGTCTACCGCAGCCAATGGAGCAACTGTCAAACTCCCCAAGCTCCAGCTACCCAAATTCGATGGATCCCTCCTCAAGTGGAAAGAATTTTGGGACTCATTCTCTGCAGCTATCCACGAAAATCCTGGACTGAAAGAAGTGGACAAGTTCAACTACCTGAAGTGCAACCTGGAAGGAAAGGCTAAGTATGCCCTGGAAGGTCTACAAATTACCAATGAGAACTACGACGTTGCTGTCAAGCTCCTCCAGGAAAGATTCGGCAACCATCGGCAAGTCATAGCTGCCCACTATGATGCTCTTACCAACCTGCCACCTTCTCCCAATGACCCTCTGAAACTTCGTGTCACCTACGACAAGATAGAAAAGGTCATTCGTTCACTTGAAGCGCTGGGAGAGAATGTGGAGAGCTCACTGCTCATCAGAGCAATCCAGTCCAAGCTACCAGAAGAAATCCTGCTGGAGCTAGAAAAGCAGAAGAGTTCAGAAGAAGAATGGAGCACAGCATCATTGAGGGACAAGCTGAAATGGCTGATATTGATGCAGGAATCGGTCAAGCAGATGTCTGCTCACTCAACCTTTGTCAAGAAGAACCCACCCAGGCCAGTTCAGCATTCAATGACTGAAGCCCTGTTTGTTGGACCAAACCAGAAGCCAACCAGGAATTGTGTCTTCTGCAATGGCCTTCATTGGAATGATGAATGCCGAAGATTCAGCACGGTAGAAGCTAGGAAGCAACGGATCAAGGGCTCCTGCTTTATCTGTCTCAAGAGGGATCACCTCAGCAAAGACTGCACCAGCAACAGAAAATGCTTCCACTGCAAGAAAGAAGGGATACATCACTCAAGCTTGTGTCCGGACAAGTTCCCAAGAGGTCCCTTCAACAGAAGATTTCAACAAGGAAACTCCAGCTTTCAACGCGAAGCAGCTCATATGGTTCAGGAGACAGCCCAAGAAATTCAAGCTCAAGAAAGCAGCCTACTGGCCTTTGGAGAACGAGTTCTCATGCAAACTGCCAAGACTGTTATCCTAAATCCTGAAAAGCCAACTCAAGGTATGGAAATTCGACTCTTGATGGACTGTGGAAGTCATCGCAGCTACATCTCATCGAATCTGGCCAAGAAGCTCCAGTTGAAGATGGGAAGAAAAGAGAAGATTGCCATTCTAACCTTTGGTTCCTCAACTCCTAAGGTCATCGACACTCAGATGACCACCCTCAAGCTCAAGCTCAAAGATGGCAGCTTCTTCAACTTCAAAGCTCATGTTGTGCCCAATGTGGCTGGCACCATGGAGCGCATTCCAATGGATCTTCAGCGCTACAAGCTGATCCTCAACAAATATTCTTTGGCTGACAAGCTTCCGCAGGAGCAAGAATCCACTCAAACTGAGCTGCTGATCGGCAATGATTATTACTGGGACTTCATTCTACCCAGCAAGATTGAACTCAACCAAGGCTTGTACCTTGTCAACTCCAAGCTTGGATGGCTCATTTCGGGACGAGTCAAGCAACCTGCCAAGCACTCATGTGAAGCCAGTCTACTGTGCATCAATTCCCATCATGGAAAAAACCAAGAGGACATTGTCTTCGCAAATGAAGACAACCAACTTTGTTCGCTTCCCCAATTGGATGAGTTCTGGAACCTGGAAACAATTGGAATCAAGGAATCCATTCAAGAATCTGACGATGACAAAGCCCTCCAGAACTTCACCAACAATGTTCAATTCAAGGATGGCAGATACTATGTGACTTGGCCCTGGAAAGAAGAAAACCCTAATCTGCCAGACAACTACCAACTCTCCCTGGGACGATTCAAGTCAACAATCAATCGACTAAAGGGCAACCCAGAACTACTCAAGAAATATGATGACATCATCCAAGATCAACTCACCAAGGGAATCATCGAAAAAGTTACTTCAAAAACCCAAGAAGGACCAAAGAAGCACTACATTCCTCACCATCCTGTCATCACTCCACTCAAGACTACAACCAAGGTCAGGATCGTGTATGATGCCTCAGCAAAATCCAAGAAATCCAATAAGAGCCTCAACGAATGCCTCTACAGAGGCCCAGTGATGCTTCAAGATCTCTGTGGTCTTCTACTCAGATTTCGACTGAACCCTATCGCCATCATGGCTGATATTGAAAAGGCATTCCTTCAAGTTGGAATTCAAACTCAAGATAGAGATGTGACAAGATTTCTGTGGCTGAAAGACCCCTCAAACCCCAATCTTGACAAGAATCTGGCCACATACCGATTCTGCAGAATTCCCTTTGGAGTTATTTCAAGCCCATCTCTGCTTGCTTTAACAGTCAACCACCACTTGGAGAACTCTGGATCACCCATTGCCAAGAAGATTACCAACAACATCTATGTGGACAATGTCATCTTTGGGGCCCAATCTGTATCTGAGGCTCTCTGCCTTTACAAACAATCAAAGGAGCTGTTCAAGCAGGCATCAATGAACCTCAGAGAATGGCTGTCCAATTCATCTGAATTCATGGAACAGTTGCCTAAAGAAGACCAAGCAAAGGGACAATCTGATAAAGTTCTTGGCATTCAATGGGACTTGAAAGAAGATCAACTGTCAACTTCGTGCCCCAAGCAAGAAACTATCACTTCAGCCCAAACAAAAAGGGGAATTCTACAAATGGTGGCATCAATCTACGACCCCTTGGGCACAATCTCACCTGCAACTCTTCAAGCCAAACTCTTCCTTCAATCCTTATGGAATGTGGATCAAGATTGGGATGACCAACTGTCTCAACAGAAGATTGAAGAATGGCACAAGATTGCTCAAGGACTTTCAAATATCTCCCTAATCAAACAACCTAGATTTATCAGCTTTCAAGACCAACCCCTGCAGTACCAACTCGCATGCTTCTCAGATGCTTCAACATTGGCCTATGCCTCAGCAGTCTACCTACGGATCTCCAATGGCGAGACAGTGAAGACCAAGTTGATCTTTGCCAAGTGCAGACTTACCCCCAAGAAAGTCAGCAGCCTCCCAAGACTGGAACTACTAGCCGTTCTCATTGGCTGCAGAGCTCTTCAATTCACAAAGTGTCAACTCAACCTCCCTATTCATAAGGAGTACCTTTGGACTGACTCTCAATGCGTTCTTCACTGGATCTCCTCCAAGAAACAGCTGTCAACGTTTGTAGCCAATCGCGTCAAAGAAATCAAGGCCAACGCCACAAACTTCAACTACATCAACACCAAGGAGAATCCTGCTGACATTGGTTCAAGAGGTATGCCAGCTGCACAACTCAATGACTGCTGCTTGTGGTGGAATGGTCCTGAATGGCTTTCAATGCCAGAAAACAAATGGCCCCAGTGGAAACTCCCTTCTGTCAATAAAGACTTACAGGACACCATCCATTCTGAGGAAAAGAAGACTGTCCTGTATGAGACATCTCTTGTCGTTGGGGAGGGCTTAGCAGATATTGCTACCCCCTTCAAAATTCAAGAAGAAAACTACTCTTCACTCATCAAGCTGCTCCGAGTCACTGCTTGGGCATGCAGATTCATCAAGAATTGCCAGAAGAAAGCAAGTTTCACTGGATCACTGTCTGGAGAAGAGATTCAAGAAGCATCAAGGCGTTGGCTGACTTTCCTACAGGGAAAGCATTATGGAGCTATCTTCCAGTCACTGAGATCTGGCTCAACCAAGGACAAGGACAACTTGATCAACCAACTTGGACTCCAGATTGATGACAAAGGCTTGCTAAGATGCCATGGCCGACTTCAAAATGCTGCACTCACTCAAGAAGCAATACTACCAAAGCTTCTTCCAAGAAAGGAACACTTTACCAACCTTCTCATCCAGGCCTACCATAAGAAACTTCTCCATGCTGGAGTCTCTCAAACCCTTGCTGCCATTCGCAATGAATACTGGATTCCCAAAGGAAGGTCAGAAGTCGGAAGAGTTCTGAAATCCTGCAAAACTTGCCAGAAGTGGGAAGGAGGACCTTACAAGATGCCCAAAATGCCGCCCTTACCAGTCATAAGGGTAAACCCTTCCTCACCTTTCACTTACGTTGGTTTGGACTATCTGGGACCACTATACATCAAGGACAATTCCAAAGTCTGGATTTGCCTCTACACATGCCTTGCTATCAGAGCAATTCACTTGGAGCTTCACCCAGATATGTCTGCCGAAGAATTTCTGCTGGGATTCAGAAGATTTATTGCCAAATATGGGAAACCAGCAATGATCCTTTCTGACAATGCTCAACAATTCAAGCTGGCCCATTCAACTCTGGACAAAGTCTGGCACAAAGTCCTCTCTAACCAAGATGTTCAATCCTATGTGGCCAATCAAGAAATCAAATGGAACTTCATTGTTCAACTGGCGCCATGGATGGGTGGATACTATGAAAGACTTGTTGGTCTTGTCAAAAGAGCTCTCAGGAAATCAATTGGAAGGACTAGCTTGAGTTGGAGTCAATTGAGCACCATCCTGGCTGAAGTGCAAGCAGTGATCAACAACCGGCCACTGGTTTATGTGGGAGATGACTTCAATTCCCATACGGTTCTGACGCCATCCCATTTCCTGACCATGAATCCCAAGACTGGACTCCCAGCAACCCTGAAGGAGGACAACGATGACCCTGATTTCCTCACAAATCTTAGTTCAACAGAAAGAGTCCTGGAAACATGGAGAAGAGGACAAAATCGGCTGGACCAGTTCTGGAAGTCTTGGAGGAATGACTATCTGCTAAGCCTCAGAGAAAGATTTCAGTCCCACCTGAAGCATGCCAGAACTGAATCGCCATGTCAGCCCTCCAAAGGAGACATTGTGCTTATAAAGGACAATCTATCAAGAGGAAGCTGGAGGATTGCGAAGATTCAAGAGCTCTATCCAGGACGGGATGGTCAAGTTCGCTCTGCTCAGCTTCTGCTCCCATCTCACAAACTGCTACATCGGCCACTGAATCTGCTATACCCACTGGAGTTGGCTGTGGCTAAAGATGACCAAAGGGAGCCCCAAATCAACAAAGACGTCTCAACCACTGAGCAGAATGAAGCTGGAATTCAAGGCAGACCAAAAAGAGTCGCTGCCCAAAAAGCTGCTCAGAATATCAAGGCCCAATCCCAAGGATATGGAGAATAACTTCTGCGCTTGGGAGTGTCGTGAAAGACACGAGCTTATAGGATAGTAGCAGTCTATATTGTACATGGCTAGGTAAGGCTATGATTGAGCATTGATGTATATATAGTATATAGGCGCGATGCAATAGAGCTAGCGAGGCCGTCATGACGTCATGTGGCGTCACTTTACTACAAAGTAGAGGCGCGCCTCAATTCTTTCTAGAACTTTCTTCGCCTCGCCTCCTATTGGCGGTGGGCGTGGCCTTGCATTGTATATAAGCGCCTACGATAATGTTGCGTCACTATTCTAGAACTTTCTAGAATATTCTGTTGAGCTATATAAGGGCCCAGCCCAACCATTGTGGATCTTCTTATTCTACTTCAATTATCAGCTATTGCTGTTGCAAATTCCTTTCCCAATTGCTGTGCTTGTGCAGCCCCAACCCAATTGTTATTATTGTTGTTCTTCCCGAATAAAGGGAACCTTCCCAAACAAGTCAAGGCTTCTGTTCCTGATCCACCGCAACAGAAAGAGCTACCTAAAGAGTTTAATGCAGAAAGAATTACTTCAAAGAAAAAACTGCTTTTTGTTAAGACCTATGTAGGAGTGATGAAAGAAAGATATTTATACTCAGCGTTTGTATTCTCATGGTCTTTGTTGTTTTGTAAGTAAAGCGCTCTCCCGTTTCAGTACCTAAAAGTGTTTACACTCAGAATTAACTTGCTTGAAACAAATTGCTTTTCAAAGAACTGCCTGAAGAGCTTGCCCTTAGAGCAGAATTGCTTGCACGAGAAAACTGCTTTGTTGAAAGGTTTTTCTAAAGAGTGTTAGAACTGCTTGAAACAGAAACCCTCTCGCTTGAAAGGTTTACCTAAAGAGTATCAGAACTGCTTGAAAGAAAAAAACTGATTTTTTGAAAGATTTGCCTAAATAGTGCCAGAATTCTTTGGAAGCAAAAACTGCTTTTTGAAAGATTTGCCTAAAGAGTGCCGGAATTCTCTGGATGCGAAAGCTGCTTTTTGAAAGATTTGTCTAAAGAGTGCCAGAATTCTTCGGAAGCGAAAGCTGCTCTTTGAAAGATTTGTCTAAAGAGTGCCAGAATTCTTCGGAAGCGAAAGCTGCTTTTTGAAAGATTAGCGTAAAGATTGCCAGAATTCTTTGGAAGCGAAAGCTGCTTTTTGAAAGATTTACCTATAGAGTGCCAGAATTCTCTGGATGCGAAAGCTGCTTTTTGAAAGATTTGTCTAAAGAGTGCCAGAATTCTTCGGAAGCGAAAGCTGCTCTTTGAAAGATTTGTCTAAAGAGTGCCAGAATTCTTCGGAAGCGAAAGCTGCTTTTTGAAAGATTTGTCTAAAGAGTGCCAGAATTCTCTGGATGCGAAAGCTGCTTTTTGAAAGACTTGCCTAAAGAGTGCCAGAATTCTTTGGAAGCGAAAGCTGCTTTTTGAAAGATTTGCCTAAAGATTGCCAGAATTCTTTGGAAGCGAAAGCTGCTTTTTGAAAGATTTACTTATAGAGTGCCAGAATTCTTTGGATTGGAAGGGAAAATCATCTGAAAGAATTATCTGAAGAGCTTACTGTCAGCAAGACTTGTTTGAAAGAGAAAACTGCATCTGAAATAATTGCACACCCAGTTTCTTCAAATAAAAGTTTACTAACGTTTTTCTCTGCTGCCGGTCTAATTTTGTATAAAATTTCCAAAAAAATCTGTCTCTACCTCTAAAACTGAGAGGATCTTCAAAATGATCGAACTATCTAAAGTTTTATACACTCATTTTGAAGAACCGTCTTGTTTAAATGAAAGATAAATATAGCCAACACAGTTGGTCGAGTGGTTAGGCCACCGACTGCTGTGTGCGTGTGTAGCGAGGCGACTGCACACGTTCACCCCCTCGGCGCGGCCCGTGTTAGTCGCAAAGAGGAGTCGATGGCACGCAGGCTGGCATGTCGCGCGTGTGCCAGCTGAACTTCCTAAACGCGCTGACTCACTCCTCTGACCTGGTGTTGTCTGAGGCCGGCCGTCTTATCCGTGCCAATGAGGAGTTGGGCGCGCCTCTTGGCCCATCTACACAGCCGTCCCCTGGGGCGTATGTCTTGGTGCAGCCAGTTTGTTATCGTTGCATGCTGATTGCTGCATCTGGGGCATGGGGCGTGTTGATTGTTCAGCCCCCGTGTCGGGTAGTCTTACCTGGTTAGTTACTAACAATACTAAATTTAAAAAGAAGAAAGATAAATAAATTCTTAAAAGATTGCTGAAATTTTCATTAATGTGCTCTGCTTAATAGTTAGTTAAGCCGCCTCAGTTGACAGACATGTGAACATGAGCGTCAGCACGTTATAGAGCATTAATAGATAGAACCAAGAATAGATATAGAACTGGAGGTTTTAGGTGCAGTTTACTCTTCAGAAATACAGGGTAAAGTCAACTTTTGATTGTTAGCAACGCGCGACTGTGTAAACGAAATTCAACCAAGTTTCACACAATTATAGTGCCAAGAGTAACTTCTAGATGCGTGGTGCCAATTTTCAGCTTTGTCCGTTGCTTAAAACATCAGTTTCACTCAGTGGCGTATCCAGGGGGTGTAGGGTGTGTACACCCCCCTTTGCGGTGGAGGTAGGAAGAAAAAGTCTGTCAAAAGTATAAGAAACTAATGAATTATGTACTAAAATTGTCTAATTTCTGCTCAGAATGCCTTCTAAATGCGTTTTTGAAGGCTAAATTTTCAAAATTTTCTCGCCCTGGTCGGGCAGAAGCCCAACCTGGCCATTAAAAACTACTAAAACTTGTAATTTCTGTTCATTTTAAGCTCGGAACGAGTTTTAAACGCGCTTTTGAAGGCTAATTTTGCTAAATTTTCTTACCCTGGTTGGGCAGCGGCCCAACCAGGCTGTCTTGCACACACCGACAGCAAAGGGGAAGGTTGTTGTTAAGGAGGCTGCCGGACTTTGTGTCTCTTCCTGCTCTATAGCAGTTGGCTACTCCTAGTCCGAAAGGACAAAATGTTACTACAACAACAACAACTTTCAAAATTTTACACCCCCCTTTCCAAAATCCTGGATACGCCACTGGTTTCACTTAGCTTTAGCTGAACGTATTTTGTGTATTTTCCTGATTTTCAAGAGCGTTAGTGTGACTAAACCGGTTTGCAAAGAGAGAGAGAAGGAGGTGGAAATTGATTAAAATCGAGCGTTTGAGGTCTGCAAGTGATAGGTAGTCAACAAAGAAGTCGACTCTGCGTCTCACTGCGCAGACTGCATTTTCAAGCGACCCGGTTTATCGAATTCGGAGAGCTGCTGTTTTGGGACCTTATCTTTCACAGCTGTTGCAAGTGCTGAACGAAGACGGCTGGATTGTCTCGTGTATTTTGTCAGTGGTTTGTGGAACAGAAAGATATTGATCTTGATTATCAGTTTTCATATCGAATCCTCTGGTCTGATGAGGTTCATTTAGAGGTGACTTTGAAAATTACTGATTTCACGTTTTCTTGAATAAACGCTATGTCTTTCAGTGGATACTGGCCAAAATTGGCAGGCCTCTAAGTTAACCCTTGGCACTATAATATTTATGTAAAATTTGATTAAATTCTATTACGTAGTCACATGCCGCTAACGATCAAACGTCGGACACCCTGTACGTATATTGTTGATGAATCTTCTGCATTCAGTTGCTTGATCATACATGTAACAGGGGGTGTGGGGGTCTGCCCCCCACCCGACTTAGGCCAGCCCCCCGTGCCCCCCCAGACGATTTCGCCGACCCCCCCCTCCGATTTTTCTGGCAAGTAAATTTCTGCAATTTTTACAATTTCAGACACAAAAATTACCAAAATCGCCAGCAAAACAACACTTTTTAGCTGTATTTCAGACCAAATCAGCGATTTTTGGCGATTTTAGCCCAAAAATTGCGATTGTTTCGATTTTTGAGCGTTTTTTAGTGCCCTACCCCCTCCCAAAATTTTGGCTCAGACCGCCCCCTCCCGGCCGGCGCCAGACCCCCCACCTCCCCCTTCGGCGGCTGACCTGTTACATGTATGGCTTATATAGAGTCTATACAGTATCAGATAGCCTATTTAGCCACTTAATGCGTAATTTTACTAAGAGCAGAACTTCAATGCCTTATAAAGCACCAACACCACACTTTTTGTGGCGTGTTCCACTTTCCTCCGTTTTGAAATTTTAGCATTATCTAACGAGTTTTCGTTCTTATACAATACTAATTGTAACTGCATTAGGGACATAGTTTATCGAATTAGAGTCTCACAAACACATCACTAGACAGACATACAGTGGGGTGCAAAAGTTTAAACGCACCTTGTCCTCTTCAAGAAAAACTGATTTTTCGCTGATTTGTTGGAAGTAATCGGTAAGTGTTATACACCGTTACATAGCTTGAGATCTTACCAAAAAGGTGGTGCAGACTGCGCTACAATGGGTTGCGTTATGGTGAAGTTATATCTGGTCTAAGTCAATCTGTCAGAAAAAGGGTTAGCAAAAGTTTAAACGCACTTTCAAAATTCTACAAAATCAGACTAAACTTCTTTCAAACAACGATTGTAAGAATACCTAAATACTAATTAATGAACAACAGGACAACTTTGATGCTTTGGAATAAATCAGTCGCACTGTCACGCAATTAATCGTAACACATCTCATCATGGTGGAGTTGGTCTGATCTGCGTACAAGGTCTACAATTTGAATGGTTTTGAACTCTCTCAAACTTCTTATGGATGTGTAAGAGACTGAGATTGCTAATCAGGATAAACAAATTGTGTTTATGATAACAGAACCACGAACACAGAACATTTTTTAATCAGATTAAGGTTGGCAGATCATTACTCTTCTACATCTGTCACACTGAGGTTTAGTATTCTGGTCTTCTCAGTGTTTATAATCGACTGCAACCAACAAACATGGGTTAACTCATATGTTTTTTACATGTACTATTGTTTCTCTTATGCAAAAATACCAGAACATGCCATTTAGGCACGTTACTCAGTTAACATCACTATAACCAGCATACTGAATGTCCAGTAAAGATCCACAATAATCAACTGATGGCAACTGTGAGGGTAGTTTGACCAGGAGACGTCATCCCTGCTTCCAAAAACTTGCGTGTTTAACTCAAATGCATTGTGTGATCCCATGGATATGGAATTCCATCATCTGTTCATTTTAAGATGACCTATGGCTGCTTCAGTGAATGCTTCTGCATTGGTGTACACTGAATCTTGGCTCACTCATGTTTGACTATGATACTAAAGGTCCCAACTTTACTGTGGTCAGCTTCTCTGGCGTCTTAGGGCTTCTGCTGTCTTTACTGATGCTATTTTTCTTAAAACCAGGTAGCTGAGTCAGATATGCACTTCATAAACCATAAAAATGTGGCCATTACCTAGCAGATTCACTATAATTATCTGGTTTGAGCCCATAATTTCCAAAGTTTATGACTTGTAACTTCTAAAAAGCTTGAAATTCATGCATGCCAGACTTTCTATCATATACCAGATGTTAGTAAGTTTGATCTGTCCAGGTGCTACTGGCACTCTGGTGCTAGAGATCGCGTTGATACAAGGCACCTTATGCAGGTTCAATCTTCGGCATGCCAATTGGACAAAGAGCACAACAGGGCTAACTGAATCATGGCAAAGCATCAAACTTGTCTTGTTATTTATTATTTACTATTTAGGGTGTTGGTACAACTTTTATTTGAAAGATCTGAGTCGGATTTTGTGGGATTTTTAAAGTGCGTTTAAACTTTTGCTAACCCTTTTTCTAACAGTCCGGCTTAGAGTGGCTATAACTTTACTATAAAGCAACGCATTGCACTGCAGTCTGTGCCAACCTCTTCGCAACATCTCAAGCTACGCAACGGTGTATAACACTTGCCAATTACCTTCAACAAATAAGTGAAAAGTCACTTTTTCTTGTACCTGACTGGGTGCGTTTAAACTTTTGCACCCCACTGTAGTTTGCCGTTGCATCTGTTGGTTGTGTTACAACGCCAACGAATCCGGTTGACCTCAGGGTTCACTTCTGCTTGAAAGTACTGATAACCGCGATAAAAAACGGCCGGCTTTCCTCGCTGAGTTTGAAAAGTACATAATAATCTCGTCAGCCGTTATAACTACATAGTCCCGATCTACTGGTAGTAGTAACCTGTTCCAAATCTTTAAACAAAAAATAGCTCAATGACCCTCTATCAGCCTCAGGGGCGCATCAGACTACATATTACCCATTGTTCCACCAGGTCAGTTGACATAACAATAATAGCCCTAGGTAGCGATCGACCGGAATTCCGGTTCCGGTTCCGGTCCGGTTCCGGTGAAAAAGGGTTCCGGAACCGGAACTTTTTTATTCACTATTTTTGATGGATATTCAGTTACATCAAGTATTATTGCGTCTGTTTAATAAAGTGCGCAGCTCAGTGGGGGCAGTAGAATTTGCATGAATGGGGAGAAATTATGCAGTTTTCCATGTTATGCATCATTAGAAGTGACTCTAAAGACAATTTTCGGTGAAATTATGCAGGTACAGGCAGTGTTTAAAGCTGTATTGTCGTTTTCGAACAGGTTTCTCAACTGACTTAAGGTGCAAAAGTGGAAAATTTGTTGTAAGTATCTGTACTAGCATGCTGGACCCATTTAAGACGATTTTCAAAAAAAAATTTTTTTTTTAATTTTCAAAAAAAAGCAAAAATTTTTGGCCTTCAAAAAAATCTTTCTTAACAACTGTGCCTTTAAGGCAGCTAAAAACATCTCCGAAGGTGACAGATCAAAGCTGAAACCTGAAAATGTTGAAAAGCTTCTCTTTCTGAAGTACAATTTGCGTGCTCTTGACTACTGTTATTGAAAAGTCTGTATTCTGTTGTTGATTTGAACTTCTGCTGATGTTTATAACAGGAATTTGTACACGACGTGCCTATAAATATGTTTCTATAAATTTTGGACCGAATATTGAAAAAGTTCCGGTTCCGGTTCCGGCCGGAACTTGGTGGTTCCGGTTCCGGCGAAAATTTTGGTTCCGGTCGATCGCTAGCCCTAGGCTACCGGCCAGCTCCGTCCGTTCCAGAATCCGTTCCTAATTACGCTTTCATATGGGACCAACAAATAGAGCCGAGAAGCAGGAAATCCTCCACTCTATTGGCAAAGATTACGCACTCATATAGCAGCACTGAACATATTTGTACACACTCTTAAATCTGCTAAACACTTATACCGTCTCATTTATAGGTCCGAAAGCTGATTTTAGGCAAATGAGAACAAAAACTCGTTAAATAATGCTAAAATTTCAAAATGGAGGAAAGTGGAATATGGGCGGAGGAAAGTGGAACGGAGGAAACTGGAACGGAGGAAGCTGGAACGGAGGAAAGTGGAACAAACCTTAGGCATACGTGGCCTGGGGGTGTGGTGGTTTACCTTACCCCTCGACCGGCCATACCCCCTCGTCGGCAGACGCTACCCGCCGCCCCGATCGCACCCTCGAAAAACCTAGAAACCCTGCTATTCATGTCCCACTTTCCCCCGGCCCGGACTGTTACATGCATGACTATAAGCTAGCTGAAAAGTTATATGATAATTTGTTATAGTGGTCGCTTTTCTAAGTAGTATGTTTTACTGCGTTCTTTAAAATACCCGACACCACTTAAAGCAGCCACTGGGTAAAGCAGTCAAAATAAGAACAGTCATATAAAACAGGATAAAAATAAAAATTAGTCCACCATTTATTGATGTTCTTTCTAATTTTAATTCAACTTTTTCCAATTTCTAATCATACAGAATGTTCACTGAAATTCGATTTATAACCCAGCTGGGCAAGTATTGGGTATTTGTTTTTTCTAGTGTTCGCATTCTTTAACTTCTAGGTGTGGTCTGGCTCGTGACTGTCAGTGAGCAGTCAGACTTTTCACGCTGCGTGTTTCCTCTTACTGGTATCATTGATGTGATGTTGCTACAGGTTTGTCTTGAAGAAGATGAGCACTGAGACTACCTCGTCCGACGATGCGAGTCTTGAGGCGCAGGCACTCAAGCGAAAAGAACGATTGATTGCAATGAAACGAAAACTGGAAGGGAAAGTTTCTGATGCCGACCTGGACGACCAGGACGTTGACCAGTCGCTCCAGTTGAAAAGGTAGAAGCAAGATTAATAAAGGAGTTACGCTCAACGGCCGACCGCGCTTCATGCGCTGGGCCAAAATTTTCGGAGGGGTGGAGAAATTCCCGATCGCTCCGGAAATGGGCACATGCGCTTTATTGCAGCGGCAACTGATTTCTGGTCTGCTTAGCGTTTCTTCTGTTTATTTTGTTGAAAATACAGTAAGACCTACCTAAATGGGACGCTCATGGTGACCAGGTAAGCGTAATAAGCGCTCATAGTGATCATAAAAAGTAATAAGTATAGAAAAACTTCCTGAAAATGGTTTGCATGTTATTCAATAATGTTGAACTTGAAGACCTTTTATCACTATCCAGCCCATTTTTGAGAAACTCAATTTTTTTACCTAACTTCAGATTTTGTCTTATAACTCGAGAACAAATGAACGTGGAGGCCTGCGGATTGCATTTTTAGAATCAGAAGAGCGTTCTCTCTCAAAAGGCCTGGGTAATTGAACTGTCTATTTAGTACAGACATTATTGCCTCTTTTATTATTAAATCTGGCCGCATTGCATCTGATAAATCGGTACAACACCGATCCAGATTTCGCTCTCCGTTCAAGAATGGCGCCAGTTCTGGCGTTTGTCCCTATCCCCAGCTTGGAGCTGCCATTCGAGCCCTTGGCGACCACTTCCAGAACCATTTTCCCATGCTTCAACCAGTGCTGGATTGGTTTGAAGACCACGGTCGTTGGCCACCTATTTTCCGGTTGCTATGGACCGTTCAACAACGCACTTTGGACGCAGTCGATCGCACCAATAACTTTGCGGAAGCAGCTCACAGAGCTTGACGGGATATTTTGTTGTAAACTGATGATTGTGCTTTAATAATAACGTACGTTGAGGTACGGACGTGTAGGGTCCCGCAAAATCGCCCAGGCGGCGTCGCGCAATAGTCCTGCTTCGACAGCGCATGTGGCTTTTTCCAGAGGGGTCGGGAGTTTCCCAATCCCTCCGGAAATATTGGCGCAGGCAGCGCATGGTAGGCAGGCCGCCGGCCGTTGAGTAGGTGGAGCATTCTTTATTCTTGCTGGATGTGTTCTCTTAGTGATTATTTGCCGGACGCATATCAGATGCAGTTTTAGACCGGCCTTCCGCAGCTACAATCCAGTGGACGAGCGACTGCAGCAGGACGCCAAAGAGAAGCCGGCTCCGGTGCACGTAGAGCAAGAGCTGATCGAACACATAGCCGCCACACAGCACGTCTCTGTCGCCGACGACATAGTTAGTAGTTTTGGCTCAACTTCACTCCTGAGACGGCTTTCTTTCTCAGGACCTATCCACTCTGGCACCGCGCAAGATAGATTGGGACCTGAAGCGCGATTGCGCCAAGAAGCTGGAACGACTGGAAAGGAGGACGCAGAGAGCCGTGGCCGAGCTGATTCGTAATTGGCGCCGGCTGTCGAGTGAGGCGCTAATGGCTTCTATTCTAGGAGAGCGGTTAGCCTCTGGCAAGCAGGAGTTGCTACTCTCGGCCGTCAACACCGGCACGCAAGCGGCGCAGTTGTCTGACGACGAAGACGACTGAGACATGCCACTCACACTCAGTGGTGGACCTTTATTTTGTGCATAAACTAAACACAACCACTACTTTTCACTCTTTCACAACTTTCACTCCCACCGCAAGCGTATGTAGTTTTCTAGGCTCTGAAAGGTCGGTTACATTTTGGCTTTCCGTCTGCAGAGGCCTACCGGTCAATGTCGCTGCAGTGGTAGAGGTCTAGCACGCCGCTGTACTGACAGATCATAGGTTCTCCGTCGCCTGAAACATCTGGTTTAAATCATGTTGACAACACTTCTCTCTCTCCCCCAGTGAGTCGCCGTGCTCCGGCTTGCCTGTTTAATCTAAGCCGAAAACTAAGCGTACCTACAGGTAAACCTGAATATAAGCTGGCAATTTTGGACTGCTGGCACCTAATACAGTATGAGAAATAAAATGACAACATATGGAACCGATACCATATAAGGAATCGGTATAATACTAGGGCACAGGTTTAACTTCCAACTGGTACCACGTATGTTGTTCCTGACTGTAATAAGTGCGGACATGCAAATACGACAGTCAAGGGACGACGTAATAGTACTCGGTTTATACGCATCACAGGCCTCGATCGATGTGGTGCTGGTACCAAGAGTGGAGGGAGACTGAGTACGGTCGTGCCTCGTTAATATGGTACCATCGATCATATGGCCAGTTAGCTGTTGTCCCAATTACTTTACACAGTATGGCTACACGTTAATATAAGAATGGTGTGTTCAAAAGTGTTGCTTTGTGTGTTTAACTAATGGATATGGCCAGTTGGGGCATGTCCTCAAGTGGCCGTATTAAGGAGGCACGACTGTAACAAGAAGAGGTGCTCACTGTTGGTTCGTTTTCCGTATCGACTGAGCATGGGCGCCCGTCCGTACCGCGGCAGGTTGACGGCCGAGCGTCCCCAGCGCGAGAGAGCGGCGGCTCTGCGCTGAGCGTCGACGGCGTGGGCGCCGGAGTCAAGCAGAGAGGCCATGAGGAGGAGCGAGAGCAGCAGTAAGCAGTGTACCATTGCTGAAACAGTTGCCAGAATGGAGTGGCAGGTGGGAGTTGCCGCTCAAACTCTCGAGTGAACGCGATCAATAATGGATAGGATAATGGTGCAGAAATTACAGGAGAGCGATCTGCGCTCTGTCATCGAATCTGCATTAAATATAGATCTCGCCGCCGGCGCCTTTTCATATGAACAACGAACAGCTAACGAGCTGTTGCTACTACGTTCGTACGTACCGACCAACCAAACCACCGGCAGTTAAAGTGATGCGCGTCCATTCAAGGACCACTTACTTAGTTCAGTGGTGAAAGCGAAGCTCAGTTTTCATTAGCTACTCAGTAGACCGGGCAGTAAGCGACTGTGTGATGCGAGTGACGCCGGTTCACTTTTAAGCCGTGCCAATATTGCAAAGAAACGACTTCGCAAACAGTCTTTATTGTGTTCATTTGTCTTAATGGCCGCCAGATAAAACCCACGTTCATACATCAAAGCTCTATCAATCCAAACCCGTGGGGTGCCATACAGGGTTTAATATCGAACGCCTATCAGATTTGCTTTGTACGTTTTGTTTGCCTTCCTACCAATCAATGTACTGCGTAGTGTGGTAGTGCACTGCATATACAGTACGTACGTACAAAAGCATTTACAGCATAGTATGCAGTAGCGTAGCATGCAGTTTCTGACTCACCGCTGGCACTGTCGCATAGTGTTCTGTGTCTGCCCATTTCACGACGGAGTAGGGATAATCAGATTTGGGTATGTGCGCAAAATTAATGGCCGAAACCGGTTGGGTTTATGGTCGCATTAGAGACACCGATAAGCCCTCTGATTATAGAAGCGAAAAAATCTAGCGTAATACTAGTTTTGGTGTCTTCTCTATCCATTGATGTGACTATCACACAGTTCTGCTTTGACCGCACGATGGCCGACTGTGTTTTGACACTGTTCAAGGACCTGCTGACATTCTGGAAGTCCATTCTCATCCTCTTAGTGCCTCTTGCTTTTCTTCCTTTGCCTCTACTGATCGATACTCCTGTAACCTGATTGTGTAGGCGTTTCGGATGGGGCAGTTTGTGCTTTTCTAGGAAGCACGATGTGGCTACGTCTTGCTTGTGATGGCGGTGTTCTGGATGGCCGAACTCGTTCCTCTGCCAGTTACGGCTTTCTTCCCCATCTTCCTCTTTCCCATGCTCGGCGTTCTCGGAGTCAAACAAATATGCGCCAATTACTTGAAGGTCTGCACGACCGTAAAAAAAGCTATTCTGTTCTACTATAATGTCTTTCTTTAGGACACCAACTTTCTGTTCGTAGGTGGTCTGATCGTAGCGGTGGCTGTTGAGGAATCTAACTTGCACACGCGAGTGGCACTCAAGGTTTTGCTGCTGGTCGGTTCGAAGCCCAGATGGCTAATGCTTGGATTCATGATAGTCACCAGTTTTTTGTACGCCCACGCCAGTAGGCAATTGCTAACATTATTCTCTCTTCAGGAGTATGTGGATAAGCAACACAGCTACTACTGCCATGATGGCGCCAATTGCGCTTGCGGTGCTAGAAAACCTATTGGGAGAAGAGCACGGTCGAAGCCGGGTTAGTCCGAACCCGTATGCGTATAGTAGTGTCCATAGAGTAACATTATAAATTATGTAGAGTGCTGAGGATAATAAGTGCATTGGTACAGACGTCTACAACATGTTCTATAGTGCCTGTTGGTTGCAGACCGAAACGGGTGTGAGTGAGAAGTCGCTGGGCATAGCTCCTTTGTTGGAAGAAGACGAAGATGCGCAGCGGAAGGTGTCCAAAGTCTCTTTCACTAGCAGAAAAGCCTCGAGGAAGGTGTCCCGGATGTCGGTTGACATACAAGAGTGCGTTGGTTTCAAACTGAGCACAGTAAATAAAGGGACGAGTTATTGTGCAGGTCACCGTTCATTTCGGCCGAGCAGTCGCGAGTGGAAGCCGTAGCTGCTGAGCTGAATAAAGAGTTGCACCGGATCAACATTCCGATGGAGGAGGACGAGGACAAAACGCCTTTCGAGCACTTGCCGAAGGCGCAGCAGAACATCAGCAAAGCTATCATGCTGAGTATTTGCTATGCCGCTAACATTGGAGGCACCGGTACGCTAACAGGAACTGGTCCCAATCTTGTCTTGCGAGGCCAGCTCGACAGGTGGGTTCTCTGTTGAATAAATCCAGTAAATGTGTTTTGCTGGTTAAAGCTTGTACGCCGGTGCAGACACGGGTATCAGTTTTGCCTCCTGGATGGTCTTCGCCATTCCGCCTATGTTGCTGTGTTTATTTGCGGCCTGGATATGGCTGCAGTTGGCTTTCATGGGTTTGCGAGACTTCGTTCAGTGCTGCAGCAGACGTCCCCTCTCCGACGTTGAAAGGATACGACAACGGCGTGTCCAGAAAGTGCTCAAGCGCAAATACGACCAGCTGGGCGAGATCAGGTATGCAAGTTGGTCCAAATACATTCAGTCTGGAATCTCTGAACGTTCATGCATACCCTACGCCCGATCTGTTGGCTGCTGAATTGAGACCGCGCCTTGTCTTCTGAGCCATGCGTATGTACAGTACATACATACGTACATATAGCGCCTGGTGCTAGTATCATTAGGTTAGGAGAGCTGTTGCAGCAGGCTGCTATACCGTAGTTAGCTTCAATTGGCTACTCAGCAATAGATGCTTTTGAGAGATCTGCTGAATGAGAGTTACAGTTGAAAGAAAAAACTTGCCTCCCAAAATAAAAGCAGCAAAAAGATTACCGTCAGCCAATTGAAAGCATTCCATGCTATGCTGAAGACTAGAATGGATTCACAAAAGTACAGCTAGCAAATCTCCGTAATTTCAAAGCGTCATTCTTACAATGAAAGGTTTAACAGATTCGGAGAAATTACCATTAGTAAAGCTCTGAAACCAATTCAAGCAGTCTCTGTGAATTCAGACTTAACCAGCGCAGCGACCAAACTTCAGCCACTTGCAGCATTGCCGCATTTTAAAAGGCATAAGCAAAATTCAAGCAAATTTAATGGCTAAAGCTGAACGTTGCTCAAATTCGTACGTACTTTTACATAATGTAGGTAGCTAATTTGCTCTGCTTTTTAACCAAGCTAAATCGTTACGTACTGTATCACAGTATCGTATCGTAAACTTGTTTGCGATGAGCATTGTTAGCACAGGGTGTCTCAAAAATGGACATATTTCTTTTTACTGCCATTTTCGCAAATTTTGACCAAATAGGCTAAAATTTGGAACATAGGTGCCAAAATGCAGGGAATTATGTGTATTAAAGTTTGGTCCACCGGGCTTGACTCATTCCCGAGAAATTACAAAAAAACTGAAATTTGTTAATTTCAAAACCAAACGAAATAATGTTAAAATGGACATATTCATTTTTGTCATAATGTCTGCAAAATTTCGCCAAATGACCTGGAATTTCAAATTTCAGCCTATTTGGTCAAAATTTGCTGAAGTGACGGTAAAAAATGTGTCCATTTCTTAGACACCCTGTAGTATAAATTACTGTTGGCAAGTCCGACTTGAACCTGGACTTATTAATAGGTTTTTAACCTGAAATCTGTGGACTTGAACCTGAACCTGAACCTATTTTATTTCAGCCGGACTTGAACCTGTTTCGTTTTACTGGACTCACTCAATAGGTTCAAAATTTGAGTGAAAATTTAGGCAAAATTTGTCAAATTTGCGGTTGGATTGCACAACATTTTCATGGTTTCTTGTTTTTACACCTATTTTTCAAACTGAATATGCGAGAAAACCAAACTACTGCCCCATAAAATGTGGTTTTCGTCTTTCATTGCTAGTAGACAGGCTTATATAGCTCAGAAAACTTGCCAGCAGTGCAAAATTTGAACAATTCTTGAAATTATCAGTGGACTTGAACCTGAACCTATTGTCCAGGTTTTTTAGATGATGGACTTGAACCTGGACTTGAACCTGAAATTTCGATGTTGGACTTGACTTGAACCTGAACTTATTTTTTTAACCCCGGACTTTCCAACAGTAGTATAAATGGTAGCGGCTATCCTAACATGCATGTCGAGCATTTCCTGACTGTATGTAATGCGTAGGTTGAAAATAGTGTCATATTACTGAATGTTGGTGCAGTTTCGCAGAAATGTCTACTCTCTTCTGGTTTCTGATCCTGGTGGCACTGTGGATCTTTCGCGAACCTCGTTTCATTCCTGGATGGGGCTCTTTCTTCAAACAAGGGTCAGCTGCCGTATTCTGACAGTCTGTAATCAGCTAAACAGTCTCTACTTGCAGTTTCGTCTCCGACGCGTCGCCTGCAATGCTTATAGCTTGTATCCTGTTCGCCTGGCCCAGTAAACGACCGGACTTCCTGTGCTGGCGAGGTGAGCTGGAAAAAGTAGTACATATGATATGTACATGCTGGACTGTACGTAATTGCAGACTGGAGACGAGTAGCGCAACGGCAGAAGTCGCTGGTCACCTGGTCTGCGATGCAGAAGCACTTTCCGTGGGGAGTGATCATGCTGTTGGGTGGCGGTTTTGCACTGGCCGACGCTGTCAAAGTCGGTTAGGTAGAGTGGGAAAGGCGTGTGAACGTTGGCGTTGCAGCAAAGTCGGCTGTCACAATGGATCGGCTGTGCCATGCAGTCGGCGATGGGAGACGCGCCGCCGTTCGCTCTGCTGGCAGTTTTTACCGTGCTCATCACTTTTCTCACCGAAATCTCCAGCAACACTGCCACTGCCAGCATCTTCATTCCCATCATGCTCTCTCTCGTCTCACTGCAGTTCAGCTTTGCACTGCAAGCCAACAGTCACTGTTTTAGGCCGACAACTATAAAATGAATCCACTCTACTTCGCACTGCCGGCCACCATTGCGCCGTCGTTCGCTTTTATGCTGCCCGTCGCTACTCCGCCGAATGCTATCGTCTTCGACACCGGGGTGGTGAGGATCGCTGATATGGTATGAATTACATAGGCACAGACCGTTCTTGCTTTCCTCTGTCCGGAATTTCGCGGTCTAATGTAGTAGATGAGAGAAATTCTGACTGTTTCAAGAAACCAATACGTAGTCAGAACTGCGTAGCCAACAAAATTTGCGGAGATCAAATTTATATTACCTACCCTAAGCAGATTCAGTTAAACCACGTGAATTTTCCAATAATCCGTAAACATAGAGCTAGTACCGTGTGTGTAGGGCTTCATTTTAATAGCTAGGTCTGGTTCGTTGGTGTAATATGTACCGCACTGCTTTAGATGTGGGCGGGATTTGTGATGAACTGGCTATGCATCGCGGTTACCTTGGTCAACATGCTGTCCTATGCAAATGTGCTTTTCGCTTTTGCCACCTTCCCTTCGTGGGCTCAAACTACTGGAAACTTATCTTCGTGTCTGCCTGTTACACCTGCCCTTCTCACCAATAACGATACTCTGCTATTACTGTAAAGAAGTTGAGTGACACTACTCATTTATTATTAGTAAATGAATAAAGGTGGAGTAGGAATTTGAAACGCGACACAAAGAGTAAACGGAGGAAATAGAGCAGTACAGAGCTTGATGACAATAACAATCAACTGATGTATATCCTACGATAGTCATTGGCACCAAAGGTAGCGTTGCACTTCGGACATTTTCGTCTGCGCGTCTCGTATCGGGTTTTCAGACAATCCATGCAGAAGACGTGGTTACATTTGCTCAGGATAGCGTCCTTTCGGTTCACTTTACAGCTTGGACACGTCAACTGCTCCTAAAAGACAGTTGTCTTCAACAGTTCAACAACAATCCTTGTTCTACTTTAAGCTCTTTAATCTCTTCCAACAGCACTTCATCTGCTCGATCCACTTTTTCCAACTTCTTCGCACGCTCCACCTTCTTACGGAGTGTCGATATCTCTTCCTACACAGACACAACTTATTTGATGAGGCCACTTGGGTCCGCTGATTCCGAACAAGTTTTATCTCTCTCATTAATGGCTGCCCAACAGCGGGAAACCACGTATGAGGTAAAAACGTGAACGCACTTGCAGCCGTCTCATTTTGAAGCTCTCTTCCTCCAAGGTGCCCGTTTTGGTTGCCACAGCCTGTTGCGCTTCGTACAACTGGGGTGTCAGCTTCTCCAACTGCAACTTTAGATCGGCCGCCGACTGCGCGTGTTCCATGGCCTTGCGTTTATTCAGTTCCAACGACTGCTGCTTCATGCTGTAAACTGAGTTGGTGCAGCAACAGAATGACAGTAAAAAGAGATCAATCAACTTTGCTTCCTTCTCCACTTGGTTTATGTGCTGGTGCAGCAGTCTTTCTTTCTCCTCCAGCTTCCGCACCACCAAGTTTTGCGCCTCCACCTAAGAAACAGACAAGTACAGACTGGAGATTTTTCTAGACGAGAACCTGCCTGATTCTGAAGCGCTCCCACCTGCTCTTCTACAAGGTCCTTCTCCTCTTTCAGTTTCTTGTGCTGCTGATTAGAGCGGATTCGCTAAAACAGTCACAAATAACAACACAAGAAACCCAAATTAAGGTTTTTTCAGAAACTCAGAACAAGGTTCCGTAACCCTATTTAGGTTTAAAAAAGGTTTAAAAAGGTTTATTACAACGCACATGAACACCGGACGACAGACCAGTAAAGAACCCATAAAGGGCCACATGCGAGGCAATCACCGGGGTCGAACCCCTACTATGTGTCTAACGCTGGGTGCATGGCAGGCAAAGTTGCCAGAAGTTGTAGGACCACAGAAACCCTAATTGGGGCTTTTAAAACCCTAAACCGGGGTTCATAAAGTCTTGAAACTATGTCTAGCACTTCTGAAACCCAAATTTGTGAAACCCTGGGCTAAACCCCAACCCCCAAACTACATGTATGGTGTGGCTTATGTGGTTACATGTCAGTTACGTGGCACACAACAGCTGCGAAACCAAACTCAGGTACCTCAGACATGAGTTTGAAGTTAGCGTCGTCTTTCTCCTTGAGCTGTTGCAGCAGTCGCGTATTCTGTTCCTGCATTTCCTCAAATGCTTGCCCAGTCACTTCCATCTCGTTTAAGAGGGTGTCCTCCTCCTACAAACCAGTCTGCACCACTTCCCCGAGCGCTCTTTGGTTCTATTTCCAAAACCTGTTTAGAACTGGCAGCCTCTTTCTTCAGCTTTTCGCACTGATCTTCCAGATGTCTCAGTCGCTTAGCTGCGTCCTCGGGCCGGTCCTTCCTTTGCGGCTGACGTTGCACCTCTGCGCGCAGGCGTTCGTTCTCGACCAACAAGCGTCGCTCGCGCGACAACAGTGCCACTCGCTCGCGGTCATCGCTCGACAGACTCTTCACTGCTGCCAGCTTGTCCCTCAACGTCCGCACTTGACCGTTCAGTTTCCTTCAATTCTGGCTTTAGTGGAGCAGTTGGGCAGTTAACCGCTTAATATCTGGTAGGGCATCGGTACTAACATACATGTACTACTAGGGGGTTGGGGTTATCCCCTAGATGGAAAGGCCAAACCCCCTCACCTCCCCCAAGACAGGTTAAGGGACCCCTGACCTACTAAAAATGCAAGTACAAGTAGTGGCCCCAGTACTAACAAACTGGCTCAGAAATCACTAATTTTTAGCTTAAAATTCGCTTGAAAAGCCTTTGGAAACCGAATTTGGCGTTTCCACTGTTGTTTTTTCTTGTTCCACTTGTTTTTGGAAGCCCCTTTTTGTCGTTTTTTGCTTGTTTTTAGCTCTAAAACGCTATTCGGCAGCTTAAAATAGCGAGTTTTAGCGTCCTTACTGAAAAACCGTACTAAAAAGCATTTTCAGTGGTTTTGGAACTTTTTGACCACCTCCCACAGGTCGGCCCAGAACTGTTACATGTATGGGTACTCGGATGGTACCAAAATTTCACACTCAGATGTTTCGTTTTCGGTCAGTTCTTTATGGATTTGGCTGCAACCAAGCAAAAATTAACATGCAAGTTTAGTGTGAAAATTCCAACTCGTTCTTGTTTTGCGGTTTGCGACCATTTTAGTTTTAGAATTAGACTATTTTAGAATTCCGGGGCGAAAATGGCTTCAAAACCCCATTTGGATAGAAAAAAGCGCTAAAACGCTGTTTTCGCATTAAAAATGACTTAAAAACCCAATATTGCAGCAACAAATGGTAATTGGGGGATCTAAAGAGCATTCCTAAATGTGACCGGTAGTGCCCAATAACAACACCAATCATTCCTGCAAGTTTCAAAGCCATATTAATTGAATTTCCTGAAAAATTAGAATTTCCATGGACCATCCTGATGCTTAGTTTTTGGGTAAAAAACCAGTACCAGTTGGAATTTTCGCACCATTTGCAGCCAGTTGTCAGGTTAATTTTTGGCTGAAAAAGCGATAAAGAACTGACCGAGAAGGTAAGATTTGAGTGAAGGTCAAAAAGCGAGGAAGATTTTATCCATACCAGTACCGGCGGGAGTCCTTCAATTTCTTCGTACCACTAGGTGGTTAAATGCAGAGAGAAGATACCTACTCATTCAGTCGTCGCAAGCGCGCGGGTTCCGGCTCATTGGGGGCGGAGTCGTCGATTTCACCTTCCTCGGTGTCGGAGTCGGGGGAGAGCGCCCGGTCTTTGTGAGCGGCGGAGGCGGCGGCAGTCTCTGGCGACTGGGCGCTCTCCAGCTGAGCCGACGGCAGCTCGATCACGATAGAGTTGTCTCTGGCCTTCTTTTCGTGGTCGAGCTCCTTCTGCACGCGACACATCTGCGACACCGCCTCCTTCCACTTCTTCTTGAATCTGTTGGCTTCCTGCTTCAGCTGCTGGTTCTGCGTTTTGTAGCTGGCCAGCAACTGACGCATCTCACGATTCAGAGGACCTACGACCGAACGCTGACCACACGCTCGGCTCCGATCCATCACCTACCGGTCTGCTCGTTGGCAGCCAGATTCTGTTCAAACTCCAAACGGAGCATTTCATACTCGCGCCGAACCTGGCTCAGCTGCTCTTCCAACTGAAGCATCTCCGACCGCAGTGTCCGCTGCGCCAACAACTCTTCGCTCTGCAATTTTATGCCTGTATACATAATTTTATACATACTATATCACTGTAAATTAACCACAAAAGTAGCCAAAATTTCCGTTGATGGGTATGGACGTCCGAAGGCCTAGTATAGAGCTTCCAATCGCTTCGACCGGCTTCGAAGCCGCTCTCGGATATGTTGGGGCCGCCGTGACACACGGGATAGCGCAAACTACCCATGGCCAAGACACGACAACAGACGACGCCAAAACGTTTAGGATTTTCCTGAGACCTCCGAGACCAGCCCATGTATGGGTCGTAGACCGACCGGGGACAACTTCCAAATTCGATCGCGTCTAGGTACAGTACTAAAAATCGCTCAAAACGGGAATTCGATCCTTTCTCGAAATTAAAAAATCGCTCTGAACCACTAAGACGGGCTCATATACAGCTAAAATCGCAAATTTTTAACAATTTCCATATGTGGAATGATAAAAACTGGCCCCTTCCCGAAAAAATCGGCGGGTGTCTGGCATACATGAAACAGGTCATCAGCCGAAGGGGAGAGGGGGAGTTGGGGGTCTGGCGCCGGCCGGGGGGTCTGAGCCCAAATTTTGGGAGGGGGTTGGGCACTAAAAACGCTCAAAAATCGCAATTTTTTGGCTAAAAATCGTCAAAAATCGCTAATTTGGGCTGAAATACAGCTGTTTTGCAAGCGAATTTGGAAATTTTTGTGTCTGAAATTGTAAAAAAATCGCAAAAATTTGCTCAAAAAATTACTTGCCAGAAAAATCGGAGGGTGGTCCAATCCGGGGGGGGGGGGGGCTGGCCTAAGTCGGGTGGGGGACAGACCCCTCTGTTACATGTATGGTGTCTGGATCTACTCGGAAAATACCCAGACCGCCTGTTTCATGTATAGTTCCTGACCTGAAGTACCAGACTTTATTAAGTTGTAAATTCTTTCAGCCCCAATCTGCAGCACAAAGAGTTGCCTACATAGTATGATGCGATGTGTTGCACCGTCACGCGTGTACGTGATGGTGCAAGAAAATGGGAAAAATCTGCATACTTATTTTGTGTACATGTTCAGTACTGACATGAAGATTGAACTTATTTTGTTTGTACTACTGGTGTGTCTGATAACGACTGACTCTGGCTCGCCGGTCTACACCAAATGCACCTACGAAGTAAAACAATACAAGTGCCGTTTTGTGAGAGATATTTGTCAGCGCGTCAACTGCTACTACAACATCAGTCCGTTCCCGCCACCCAAGCGCTGCGCACTGAACAACGCTTGTGATCACTGGAAAAGCCCCTCCAACAAAGAATGCTGCTATCCGTTCTCGACAGCACGAACTATCAAGTGCCATCCAAGTCAATGTCCGGCCCCGCCAACCACAACCACAACCATTCCTACAACCACGCCATCTACGACCACTACAACTACGACAACAACAACCACCACAACAACCACAACCACAACCACAACACCAACCACCGCCACAACCCGCACGTCCACTGCGCAGCCGACACAACGAACTAGTAGACGGACCAAATTAACCATCGGAACTAGTCAAACGGCTACCACCTCACAATCTACGTACAACACTACCACCGGCTTCCGGCTACGACTGACTACAACAACCAAGTACATGACCACCACCAGTTCAGAACCGGTCTACCTCGCTGCCTGGTTCATTGCCCTGCTGATCATGTTAATTATCCTGTTGATTGTCATTGTCGCATGCATCTGCTGCTACTGCATCAGGAGACGGAATGTAAGAAAGCTTTTAGTCGTCTAGGATAGGTACAGTACACTAGGACAGACATGGGCAAAGGGGGGCTGAGGGGGGTTGCCCCCTCAGGCTCTGACCTACCCCCTCAGCCGGCCGTCACCCCCTTTAGGAATTTTTTGGAAGAATTTTGAATAGAAAATTATGATAAAAAATATGCCTGGATTAGGTGAAAATCAGCGTAGAATAGCTTATTTTAGCATATTTTAATGAAAATAATCCAAAAAACCTTGATTTTAGCCAAAAATCGGACTTTTTGGCTTACCACCCCCTCAGGCGTTCCTACCCCCTCAGGAATTGAAAATTCTAGCCCCCTTTAGCCGAAATGCTAGCCCATGTCTGCACTAGCATAGTACCTTGACCCACGCGATACCGATTCTACCAATCTTTTTGGTACGTTTGTTAACTCATGGCCTAGCAGGCGCAATCTGATTGGCTGATCGGTCACGACGTGATTGCCTAACAGTCTAGAGTAAATCTGTTCAGAGAGCAAAGACAGCAGACGGGTCGACGTCGGAAGCGCGAGCACACCGAGAACGCAAAGCCACTCGATCAGCTGTAAAATCGGAGTCGGTGGACAGAAGCATGCAGACACACGTACGATCGACCGACGCCCTAGTCTCTACCGACGAACGACCGAAACAGAGCGCCGAGGCTACTGGAGAGCGGTCGTTGACGATGTCGGCCGCTCAGCCAGGCTCCACTACCGCCACTCTGACTGAAACTGCCGCCGACAAAAGAGCACCTTGACTAGAACCTCTCGTCCTTCCTTCCTTCCTATTTTTTTGTCTACTTACTACACCTAATGATATATGTCTGTGTGCGGCGGGGGGTATGAGAAAATACACTCACTTCCATCTTCTCTATCTGCTTGACATGCGCAGCCTTCAGTTTGCCCACCTGCGCCCGCCAATGTTCCAAGTGCTGCTTCATTTTCAGCGATTCCTGGTAGAGCACCGAGAACTGCGACTGAAGACATTTGTACTCGGTTGACTCCGTGACCACTTGAGGAGGCAGGTGACTGAGCTAAATATTGCCAGACAAATAAAAGCTCCAACCAGCAACAGATTAGATTACGCACGTCCATAGTCAGACGCTCCACTTGTTTCAGCGCGCTGCTGTGCTGGTCGTTCAAGTCCTGCAGCTCCGAAAGACGGTTGGCCGCCAGCTCCCGCTGATCGTCCAGTGCCATTTGCAGCTCCTCCAGCTAAACAAAACAAAATTTTTATGTATAGATGACAGAATAACGGGTTGGTTCATTTGGGCGTGCACGTTTGGGCGTGTCTCGTTTGGGCGTGCACAGTTGGGCGTGGTTTCATTTAGGCGTGGATTCATTTGGGCGTGCATTCATTTGGGCGTCTGTGGAAAAAAATGGAAGAAATCTCAAAAAGTTTATTCTAATTTGCTCCAGATATACACGGACACAACTAGCACTCAAGGCTCATACTGGTGCCCACTCTACTGGCAAGGTTGGTAAGGGGCAGAGTTTGCCTTAATTATGTAATTATTCTGCTGCATACTTTGCCTACGCGCGAAGAGCAGAGAAAATCATGGGAGTCAGCATTGGCCTCTTCTCTGTGTACACTGTTGGCAAAAAAAATAGACCGCCTGGCCATTAAACATGTAGCACGGTTGTATGGCTTAATTACAGTTTACAGTTTATTCAGTATCAATCGGTCCAGAAACATAGGAAGAGTGATACGAGAGAGAGTACCCAGGCGTAGCACTTACAGATACCCTATTCATTCATATATCGGTTAAAGTCACAGAAACGCAATAAAAATGGCATGGTTATTTTGGCACGAAAACACGATACAGAAGAAGACGCAATCACAGAAGCATCTAGAGCGTTCCAGACGTCTACAACACGGTTACAAAAAGAATGCTTTACAAAATCTACTCTACTGTGATTCACATACAACTTTAAAGGGTGTCCGCGCAATGTCCGTAAAGGAGCGAAAGAGAAAAAATCAGCAAAAGACACGTCAACAAGACCATGGACAATTGCATATGTTGTAATCAAATCGCATCTTAACCGTCTGACCTGTAATGGCTCTAACTCAAACAGATCTAATCGTTCTAGATACGGGCGAGGAGGTAAGCCGCAACGAGCTAGGAGTCTCCTAGTAAAAAACCGTTGAACTTTTTCAACCAAATCCACGTCCTTTCTTAAATACGGTGACCAAACAGGGGTACAGTATTCCAGCAGTGGGCGCACATACGCTTTGTAAGCACGAATAAGAGATAAACGACAGTTCGTAAAAAAGCATCTGAATATCATATTCATGACTCTGTACGCTTTGAGTACTTGCTCGTTGCAATACACAGAAAATTTCAGGTCTGCCGTTACAGTTATTCCGAGATCTCTACATTTTTCCTCACCAACAAGTGGTGTCCCATTTAACAGATACACGTGTTTAGGATTCTGGGAGCACAGGTACAGTACAATACATTTTGACACTGAAAGTGATAGTTGCCAAGTTGCTGACCAGTCTAAAATACGCTGCAAGGACAGCTGCATGAAGGCCGCCTCGCTCGAAGGACAATACAACTTAATGTCATCAGCGTACATTTTACAGAAACCGGAACCATGAACCAAGTCAGGAATGTCGTTAACATACAGCAGAAACAAACATGGACCAAGTATACTACCCTGCGGGGTGCCAGACAGAACATTACGGTATTCAGACTTGGCATTTCCTACGACAACGCATTGAGAGCGACCACGCAGAAAAGCAGAAATCCAGAGCAACAGATCGCCGGCAATGCCATAACCACGCAATTTATGTATTAGTTTGGCGTGGCATACAGAGTCGAATGCTTTCGCGAAATCCAAATAAATGACATCAATAGTCTCAGCACGGTTGACAAATTTTGACCAGTCATTGACACACTCTAGTAGTTGCGTACAGGTAGAATGACGTTTTAAAAAGCCGTGTTGGGCTTTGGTGACTAAATTGCGCTCCACTAGAAAGTGTAACAACACGTCATTAATACACATTTCCATTATCTTGCACGCTACGGACGTTAAAGACACAGGACGATAATTTGCTGGATCAGAAGCGTCACCTTTTTTATAGATAGGCACAATGTACGCTCTAAGCCAGTCTGCGGGCACAGCATGGCATCGAAAAGACACCTCAAAAATCGAACATAACGGTTGAACAAGGAAATGCGAGAGACGAGAATAAAGCAACGCAGGGATACCATCAGGGGAATTGGTGGTTTTAGGCTTAATCCGCTTGAGCACATTGGTTACTACAGCTTCTGTGAAGGTAACATTAGTACAAGAGATATCAACTGCGACACGACTGGCAAAAGGGGGAGTAACGCCATTGTCCACAGTATAGAAAGACTGGAAAACACGGGACAAAATACTAGCTTTTGTACAATCATCGACAGCGTAGACACCTCCAAACCTTAGTGGAGCAACACCGGATCTATAGTTACGTTTACGGTTGACGTACTTAAACAGAGCATTAGAATCACCAGACGAAAGAATTCTGCGTTCACGCATACAAGCCAACCGCAAAATTGCCTTAGACACGTCACGAGCACACTTCTCATACGCCGCGCGTCCGCCAGGGGTGTGACGTCGACGCCACAAACGCAGCTTCTGTTTCTGCAGCCTTCTAACAAAAGCAGGGTGCACAGGTTTGCTGGAGACTACCCTATACGGAACAAAACTTTCAATTCCTTGCAACATGACTGCGTGAAAAACACGCCAAAAATCGTCCACAGTACAGCAGTTTGAAAACAGCGCAGGCCAGGTTATAGACGCAAGATAAGCGGCAAAGGAGACAAAATCAGTCTTTCGAAAATCAAAAAATCCAATCGATTTGTCTGCAACAACATTGTTTGGCGCACACATACTAAACAGCACGGACCGATGATCTGACTGAGCGAAGGGGGCGGACACAGAGACATCGACCACAGACAGCGGCTCAGATACCAACAACAAGTCTAAGATATTGTCGCCACGCGTAGGAGTATGAACCAACTGAGACAGTCCGTTTTCCACAACAAAGCTGGCAAAAGGGTTATACAGAGCAGTATCTGGGTATTCAAAAGTAGCAAAGTTGAAATCAGGAAGGTTAAAATCGCCTACAATTAGCACGGGATGGTTGACGGCACAGAGAGCTGATAACGAGTGGCACAGCACGTTCATATAAGCAATATCGTAACGTGGAGGTCTGTAGGCACAAACCACACGAACGCGAGTAGAACCGATCAAATCTACACAAACAATCTCACCGTCTAGCGCCAACACTCGAGTGACTCTGAATCGGGACCTGACAAAGAGAGCCACACCTCCTCCAGCCGTTGCCCGATCGCGCCGGTAAATTAAGTAATTGCCATTGCCAGATATCATACCGTCAGTAAAAGTATCATCGAACCACGTTTCAGAAATTGCGACAATATCATAAGTCAGAGAGCACAGCAAGTCATCTAGCTCAACTAGTTTGTTGCTCAGTCTATTGGCATTAATTGTCATTGCCAACCGAGATCGGGCAGACATGTTAAGTGGGGGGTCGGCGAAATCGGCCGGCATGGTGTGCGTTGGACATCCCTATGGCCCCAAAGTAAAACCCTAAAACAGTTCCGTCCAACTCCCTCTGGGTAGCCTGCAATGGAGCATCCATGGTTCTCTCTGATGGGGCCATTTTCCATAGTAAAACTCCAAACCACCCCTAACGGAAATGGGCGTTTCTCAGGGGGCCGAGTTAGCTGAGACACGTGCTAGCCAGCGTTCGAAAGCTCACATCATGGGCTTTCAGAATCTGTAATAAAATTTATGGTGATTTTTGTTGTATCAAAAATAATCGATCGCAAAATATCGATTGATCACGATTTTATCAGTTTTCAGCATCTGACTAAAGTAGCTACAAAGAAAAATGGGATGACCAAATTGAGGTTTTCTGGTACGCCAAATTCATTGGCGACGCCCATTTACAGCTACGATCACTTGATCAATCGATAATCGATATTCGATCGATTATCGATTTTTTGCTCTGCAGATGACCCAACTACACAGGCTATGATGTTAGTGGTTTTCGGGCACGCTGATTTCAACCACGATGTCGGTTTAGAGCTATCATCGCGTTTTAATTCGATAATCGATATCGATTGATTATCGATTTTTTGCTGTGCAGATAAACAAAACACATAAGCTATAATGTCGGTGGTTTTTGAGCATGCTGATTTCAACCACGATGTCGGTTTAGAGCTATCATCGCGTTTTAATTCGATAATCGATATCGATTGATTATCGATTTTTTGCTGTGCAGATAAACAAAACACATAAGCTATAATCTCACTGGTTTTCAGGCATGCCGATTTCAACCATTATGTCGGTTTAGAGCTATCATCGCGTTTTAATTCGATAATCGATATCGATTGATTATTGATTTTTTTGCTGTGCAAATAAACAAAACACATAAGCTATAATATCAGTGGTTTTCGGGCATGCCGATGTCAACTATTATGTCGGTTTAGAGCAGGGGTTTAGAGGTATCATCGCGTTTTAGTTCGATAATCGATATCGATTGATTATCGATTTTTTCCTGTGCAAATGATCGAACCACACAGGCTATGTTTTTAGTGGTTTTTGGGCATTCCGATTTCAACCATGATGTCGTTTTAGAGCTATCATCACAGTATAGTTCGATTATCAATATCGATTGATTGTCAAGTATCGATTTTTTTGTGGAATAGGTGAAATAATACAACTTCCGCCTTATGCGTTTTCTTCTATTACTTGTTGTAGCTAAGCTGGTGTCCGTTTACCCATAGTGAATGCATCAATCAATATATGGGCATTTTGAATATTCCAACTGTGTTTAGAATAACTGGACTCCAATCGGAAAAAATTAGGCTCGGGAAGTATATCGAAGGGCGCATACATAAAATGGGTTTTGGTGCAGAACACAAAGAGAAAGCAAGACTTCAGAACAATCTATTCTAAAATATTTGGACCATATACTACATGCTCCAAAGCAATCAGAGTTTTGTAGTACATAAAGCGTATGTACAAACTAGAAGGGGCCAGGAGCCTATAACGCTATTCTATATTGATAATCGAACTATACTGCAATGATAGCTCTAAACCGACATAATGGTTGAAATCGGCATGCCTGAAAACCACTAAAAACATAGCCTGTGTGTGTGGTTCGATCATTTGCACAGAAAAAAATCGATAATCAATCGATATTGATAATCGAACTAAACTGCAATGATAGCTCAAAAAATATCATGGTTGAAATCGGCATGCCCGAAAACCACTGATATTATAGCTTATGTGTTTTGTTTATTTGCACAGCAAAAAAATCAATAATCAATCGATATCGATTATCGAATTAAAACGCGATGATAGCTCTAAACCGACATAATGGTTGAAATCGGCATGCCTGAAAACCAGTGAGATTATAGCTTATGTGTTTTGTTTATCTGCACAGCAAAAAATCGATAATCAATCGATATCGATTATCGAATTAAAACGCGATGATAGCTCTAAACCGACATCGTGGTTGAAATCAGCGTGCCCGAAAACCACTAACATCATAGCCTGTGTAGTTGGGTCATCTGCAGAGCAAAAAATCGATAATCGATCGAATATCGATCATCGATTGATCAAGTGATCGTAGCTGTAAATGGGCGTCGCCAATGAATTTGACGTACCAGAAAACCTCAATTTGGTCATCCCATTTTCCTTTGTAGCTACTTTAGACAGATGCTGAAAACTGATAAAATCGTGATCAATCGATATTTTGCGATCGATTATTTTTGATACAACAAAAATCACCATAAATTTTATTGCAGATTCTGAAAGCCCATGATGTGAGCTTTCGAACGCTGGCTAGCACGTGCCTCAACTAACTCGGCCCCCTGAGAAACGCCCATTTCCGTTAGGGGTGTTTTCGAGTTTTACTATGGAAAATGACCCCCATCAGAGAGAACCATGGATGGCCATTGCAGGCTACCCAGAAGGAGTTGGACGGAACTGTTTTAGGGTTTTACTTTGGTGCCATAGGGATGTCCAACGCACACCATGCCGGCCGATTCCGCCAACCCCCCACTTAACATGTCTGCCTGATGGCTGCCTGATTTCGGTTGGCAATGACAATTAAAATAGATACATTTCAGAACATCAGTACTCTCTCTCTCGCGCCGCTATTGATTAGC
This sequence comes from Sabatieria punctata, assembly GCA_030248155.1. Classification (NCBI taxonomy): domain Eukaryota; kingdom Metazoa; phylum Nematoda; class Chromadorea; order Araeolaimida; family Comesomatidae; genus Sabatieria; species Sabatieria punctata. Next base: position 103,659 of record JASANB010002333.1, read on the forward strand.
AAGTAAAGACGGTACTTTCACTGATTGCGGTGGTGGTTTCCATTGAGTGTCTCGTTTCCAGGAGCCATTCGCGTGCTGCAGAAAGCGCCATATACTGCCGTCCTCCCTGACACTGAAGCTCTCGTTCGGACCAGCAGTTTGACGGAGGCAATTCGCGAGCTTCACGCTTTCCGCGCGTTTCAGTCTGATCTCTCTAGGAAGGCTTCGTCGCACACGCAGAGTTTCATAGCCGCACTCAGAGAGGGCAGCTTTGGCTTTGTCAAAAGAACCCTTAAAAGAGAAAGCGTCCACGTCAGACAGAAAGGTCAACTTAACAAGCCGACTGAAGCTGTCCGAAGGTCTGCCCAGTCGTTCAGCTTTGCACAGGGAGCTGCACTGAATGTTGCTGTCAGTACACAAAGTCTTGACCCGATCCAGAAGGAGCTGCACCGTTTCATCCTCACGCTCTGGCAAACGAGACAAAACCAGTTGTCTCTTCTGTTGGGCAGAGTCAATAGCAGACCGGCATGACTGTTCCACCGCCTTGGCTGACGGCATTTGGTCGAATAGGGTGTTCACTTTTGCTTGCAGGGACAGAATCAAATTTGTTGTAGAAGCAAGCTTAGCAGACAGATCCGAGGTTGGGTCGGTACAGGGACCGACCATTGGAGGGTTAGAGCAATGGCCAGGACAGTAAAACCGCCAGCCGCTACTGACAAGAGAATTCACTTGCAGCATTAGTTCAGATTTGTCCATAGCAGAGACAGCAGAGGAAGGAAGCACGTGCGGCAGACAAAACCAGTTTTTGCAGCCAGGCGCCGAGCATCCAGCACAGTTGTTGTCAGACAGGACAGAGCTGCATGACGGACTAGCACACACAGACGGCTTCTTCTTAGGCGGCATGTTGGCAAAGTGATGTGGAGCAAGATTTTGAGCAGTAGGAGAAGCGGCGCTTAGCACCCAAATAGCGTTTTTCAATGGAAAAGTTTTAGTAGTTTTAGTCGCAGAAATTCTCGGGGACAATTTTAGCTTTATTTTTATTGGCCACATCACATTATATTATTAGGTGTTCAGTGTGTTGTCTTAGTTAAGAGGATTGTAATCCACGACCCCACTAGTTCGTATAACCCTGCTCTCTGTGCAACGGATAACACCCTCATTTTTGAGAATGCTAATTTTTCACCTTGACTGAAACTAAAAATCCGTCAGATTTTAACTGCTGGTTGTGCTAGAAAGCTGAGCTCTTCAGGTTCTTAAGCCCATATAAAGATTGGTCAACCTGCAAAATTTGGAAAAGATCCAATGAACGGTTCATGAGATATTTATGTTCAAAATTGAGGTCTGAAAATTCGGGTCAGTTCATATCGGAAGGGCATAACTCCAGGCTATGGAAGGCTAGCAGGCTAGGACTTGGCCAAAACAAACTCTTAACAAAAATAATAATCATGCAAAAATATTTTCATTGTTGACTGAATAGCGACCATTTGAAATTATTCGGAAAACTCGAAAAATGGCCAGGCGGTCTTTTTTTTGGCCAACACTATATGGTTTGTTTTTGGTAGATTGGCCACAAACAGGGTAGGCAGTAGGACTGCCTTGAGGCTTACATAGTTTCCTAAATTTTATATAAAAAATTTTGACAGACGCCCAAATGAATACACGCCCAAATGAACGCACGCCAAAATGAGACACGCCCAGTGTGCACGCCCAAATGAACGGCTCCCCAGAATAACACATACATATTTTCACGCTCTTTCAAACGCAATACGAATGGATACGATGAAAACTGCCGTATTCAGAAGCGTTTTATTAAAATTGTGGGCACCCGAAATAGACATGTTCTTCAATTAAAAGAAGTGCTCATATGGCAAAGAGCTTAGGAGCTGATATTTTCAGCATAAGTTGACCTAATAAAGCATCAAAAGCATCAAAAGCCGAGTTGCAAAGTTACGGGTTCGACTTTGGTTGGGAGCTGTGCTGCTTTGAATATTACCCCTTTGTTCACGATTTTAGGCATGACATACCGATGTGCATCTATTACTCTCTGTAGAAGGCATCTAGAGAGCTGTACCTTGCAGACAATACTAACTTAAACATGCTGTTTTAGAATATGAACTCCAATTTCATCTCCTTCCTCACTGCTCCAATTAATTTTTTACTTACACATCCTTACGCTGAATCTCGGGGAATTTCCGTTACCACCTAACTAGGCTTGTCTCTACTACTGTAGTTTCTCGACAATCAACCTGAAATTTGACACCATTGTACAGAATTTTCCAGTCTTTCGATTGATTCACTTGCCGCATCAATCGGATGATTATTTTCAATGTTATATCTGTTTATAAATACATGCTTTCTACCGTGCAACCCTGACACAACAGTCGATTAACAATGATCTTAAGGTGGGTGCAAGGCTTTGTCTAGATTTGCAGAGAACTTCAAAAAGACCTTGTACGTGGAAACAAAGTTGAATCCGTTACTTTGCAACTAGGTTTTTGATACATCTTTGTTACGTCAACTTATGGTACAAATATCAGCTCTGGAGCTCATTGCCATATGTCTTCTTTTTTTAATTGAAAAACATGTCTACTTCGGGTCCCCCCAACTTTAATAAATTGCTTCTGAATATGGCAGTTTTCATCGTATCCAGTCGTGCTGTATTGCGTTTGAAAGGGCATAAAAATCTGTATAAGTGTGACCAACTTGAAAGTGCAACTTGAAAGCGTCAAATTTGACAGCAGTTGAAAGAGCGCACAGAACGTAGAACGGAATTGAATTATGAGGCAAAAACAAAAGAGCAGAATGTTCTGATCACCTTTGTTTTGGAGACTTGAGCAAAGGAGTCGGTTTCGACCGTTTGGTCGTTCTGCTCGGCTTGAGCCAACTTCAGCTCTAAATTCTGTAGGTCAACCGACACTTCAGCCAGTCGGTAGTCCAACTTGTCCTCGCGCATCATCAGCTTCTCGATTTCAAATTGGGCGTCGGCCAACTGGTTGCTCAGCTCTTCGTTCTTCGTTTCCAACGCACTCAGACGATCTTGCCACAGAGCTCCCTCAAAACACATCTCACTCTCACATTTGCTTCTGGCTAAGGAAAAGAGTGGGTAGCTTGTCAAACGGGCATCCAGCATAAGAAGCACCGCAGCACAGTGAGGCACTCAGGGCAGTCGCACCCATACATGTCAAGCACTGCCCGAAATCCCAACAAAAACAAGCTAAACTTATAATGTAAACAGGCTCAGGAGGGGCTTCGCATCGGGAGGGGTTCAAATTAAAAAAAACCTTGCAATTTCGTTTTTAGGAATAATAAGAAGGGAAAATTGCGATTTTGAGCAGCCAATTTGCCCCTAACAACGAACAACAACCATGGAATGACAAAAACTTATATTTTAGGGTCAGGACAGGGGTCATTAAAATAATGCGCTACTATCAAATCTTCATTAGCTCGTGCGTTTACGTTTTATATACCGCAAACCTTCCGATAACACGTAGGCCAGAAGCACACCTGCAGAGACAGCTTATGGTTTTCGCACTGTAAGCGTTTGGCCAAGCAGTCAAGATGTCTGTTTTTCTGCTGCAGTTCAGCGTTTAGCTTGGCCACCTCTTCCGACAGACATCCCTCGGCCGGAGAATCCGAATCTTCTGCCGTCTTCTCGTCGCCTTCCAACGGCTCCTGCTTGACTGCAGTCTCGTCAGCTGGCTCAGCTACAACTCACGCTGATACCATTGTCCAATAAAAACATCTGCACAAAGAATGAAATCGATTGCACGTACATTTAACTGGTTCGTCGACAAACTTCCCCTCGGATTTGGGCGTCTGAATGAGTTGCGAAATCTGTTCGTTGCGCTGACTCAGCCGGTCGAACGCCTGCACCAGTTTGGCGATGGCTCGTTTTGAGAATTCGACACGCTGCGTGAGATTATTTTCTATCTCCTCTTTCTCCCACTGACTCAATTGCGCAAGAAAGGTACTGGTAGCAGCTGCTTCATCTACAACCAACCATCCATAGAACAGCGTCTAAACTTCATGAAAGGTGTTATGTTATCTATGCACACGTAACAGCCATACATTGGTGGGAGGAGCCTGGTTGTACGTTTAATAAAGTACCAGAAGCAGTAAAAAACGTTAGCTTTGGGGCAAATAAATGTGGTCTTCATCATGTATGGGGTCTGGGCTGTCTATCCCTACCCTACTTAGAGCTGACCCCCCCCCGAGACTATTTTTTTCATAACCGCACTCTGATTTTTCTGGCAAGTACTGCAATTTTTTCAGCAGATTTTTGCAAATTTTTAAAATCTCAGACATATATTTAAGACTAACGAGACATATAACACGGGGGAAAATTGGGACCTGCCCAAATCTTGTCCGGAAGGCGAATATCCGGATTAACGAGACATGACTGTATCCAAAAACCAGCCGATTCGGGGCATAAACAAAAAAGTTACAAGCTCGCGAATCCCCGCGGGCGGGATACGTGAATGACTCTGTATAAGAACAGAACAGTTTATGTTCGCTTAGTAGATGTGAGGGTGATTTCAAAAGCGCTAAAACCAATATTCCTAGCTCAAATACAATAAAAATGGTTTATTACCGGGAGGGGGTGGTCGAGGGGGTATGAACGGCCGAGGGGGGTATGGTATGGGCCCTCTTACCCCCCGGCCCATGTATGCGTCCAACTTTTTGGTTTATTTTTCGACTTTCTACTGTTTCACGATGTCTCTTTGCTATGCACGCGCTAACACAATTTTCGACCGCTTCCGCTTATATTACTTTCAACTTCATTCTCGACCGATGTTTCGGCGTCGAATCGCTGCAACAGAATGCGAACGTCTTCGTCCAGCTAAAAATATAGGTAATAAGTCTCAAATTAAGACAAGCGAAGATGAAGAAAGCAACTCTGTTCCAGTGGCGGTTGATCACGCAGAGCATGGCGTCGTCCTGTGTCTGCCGGCGCTCCAGCTGTCCGATGCGACGTCGCAGGTCATTCTCCAACCGTTCACGGTGCTTCAATCGCTCGCTCAACTTGCGATTCTGGAATGCCAATACTTTGGTGTCTTGCTCCACCTCAACAAGAACGCTTGAAAACACAAGCAAACACAAGTGACTTGACTATATCTACCACAGTGCCTACGGTAGGAAGGCGGATCGGCTCAAAGATAACCAAGCGCTGCCGTTTGGCCGACGGACCACCCAGCAAACTGGGACTCTCCACACGACCAGCACTCTGGTTGCTCTCACTGTCCGGACTCGACCGCTTCGACATGCTCTTCTGCTTCCCACTCTCCACTATTTCCGCCTCCGTCAGTACCTACACCTCTCTCTCATCATCTCATATTTAATTAACTGACTGATGCGATGCTGGGTGCGTAGGTAGCTCGCATCGCACGGGACCAATCACTGCCCCCTTTTTTCTGAACCGCGCCACATTGTGCGGCGGCAACTTTAAACCATCCCCTTGCCGCTGCCCTCACTGCCGCGCTGTTTCTGCTCGCTGTACGGGTCTGCCTGACTGCAAGATATCGGTTTCGAGCGCAAGTTTATCGCGAGTTTTGAATTGCTTTCTTCGAAGGAACAGCGCCGCTCTGAATGTGACCATGCAGACAGTTCGTGGTTTGCGTGTAAGATCGCTATCAAAACCGACAGCCAGGGAGGAGGATTGCCGCAGCTGGCTCGATCAATTCCAGAAACGTTAGCGCACTGTAATGCATACGTATCTAAAGAGGATTCGACCATGCCTTGTCGTCTTGTCAGTTGACTGACCTTCCATTCTGACCGTATCAATAAGATAGAGAAAACAACACAACGCGCAATTAACCAAGTGGCAGCAGCGGAGCGGGGTGGTTTTAAGAGCCGGTTTTTCTAGGAATCGACTTTTGCTCCTTAACCTCCGGACAAATCTCAACTTTATGTCTCCGATTTGGCTAAAATTTTGTA
>JASANB010002334.1:0-20773 GCA_030248155.1 Sabatieria punctata
AGATCAGGCGAGGTATCTGAAATAGCGTCTTCTGCCCTGCCACTTGGCCACTTGTCTCAGTTTTTCTGTCATTTTGCCCTTCACCTGCCAAGCCAGTGTCTTGAGACTGGCGCCCATTTCACAGATTACTTGGGCATGTTCACCGGCACCACAACCTTGTGAGTGTTCACTTCGTGATCAACTGGATCATTTTCCGGTCGGTCATGCTCGAATGACCCATCTCCCAGTTGCTCGGGTCATTAAATCCCCGAACACCGGAGCGTAGATAAGTTCTAAAACTACTACTGTGTCCATACATGAAGTTAGGGAAATTTCCCCCGCCGGATTTTGGGCCACGCTCAAACCCTATTTGGGTTCCAAAGCACATACAGTAGAATCAAGGAACCCAGTACATAAACATGATCCCAAAATAGGGTTTTGACAAGGCCTGAAACAATAATTTTGGTTTATAAAACCCTGGTTCTGACTAGGTAGGACTTTAGCCCAGATGTATATCGAAGAAATTTGTTTTTTGCATGTTTAAAAATAAAAAATAGGGCTGTTAAAAGATATTTTTTTTGCAGTTAAGAGAGAATTTTGACGCGACCTTACTGCCCCAAACCATTGTTTCAAGCCCAAAAGGTGGCCGAAACCCGAAACTCCCCTCGTTTGAGCCTAGGGCTGGTACATTGTTTTTGACCAGCATTCTCCCAACCAAAAACGCTACTTGTACAGCATGCTATGCGCTGCCTTACAGAGAACAGCACAAACTCGAGGTGAGTATGCTAAAGGGGAATTTGACTACTTGATAAGAGGGTGGCAGACACTAAGTTGGCAGTATGCGTCGACTGGGCGTTGCAGTTCCAAGCGCTCGGGGAAGGTGACTGATGTACCTGTCAGTGGCTAGCAAAGCAGTGTAGAGTCCGCAGATGCCCTTGGGTGGCGCATCAGCATGCATTGCCTGTCGCATGGGTATCTCGATCACACTGACATCGTTTCTGAACTTTTTGTACAGCACTCGATGCATCTCAGCTGTGTAGTTTTTGCTAACATCGGCCATAAGAAGGATCTCCCGATCGACGAACGAGACCAGATCATCCAGTCGCATCTGATGGCCGGTCGTCGTCTTGTTCGGCATCGGGGCCATGGCCACCTGCAGATCACTTCGTCAACAACTACCTGCCACCGACGACGTCCGTACCTTGTGGAACTCGTTGAGCAGCTTAATCATCACGGCCCAGTCGGGAAGACGGTCCTTGTTGTCCAGCAGCACTCTCTCGTCGACGATCGCCTTGTCGAAGCCATTGTCGATAATGTCACTGCCGCCGAGAACCAGCTCGGTCTCGTTCCTGTCCACTGTCAGTTTGTTGCTGGTCAAGAAGCGTTTCATACTCTCGTCAATCTGTCTAGCCGCCAGCTTGTCCATGTCGAACGGTCTGAACTCAACTGGTGCCGGTGATTCCTCCTGTTTTCTTAGTTCAAATGCGTACCTGTAGTCGAATTTGATCATGTGTTTTAGTCCGAACGGCGCGAACTGTCTCAGATGGATGTCGTAGATGTTGGCTTGCAGAAGACTGTCAGAGGAGAGCTTTCCTCGGATGCGATGCGCCCGCCCGTCCAGAAATGGCATCGTGTGTCGGTCGGCCAAGATTATGACGTCATCGCGACCCTGGATCATCTTGGCAAAGTCCAGTTGGAACTGGATTATGTCATAGAAATGGTTCTGGTAGTTGGTGTCCCAGATCGAAGGTGCCGCCAGCACCAGCAAGTTCCTCTTGGTGCCGTAGCTGCTTTGATATGCAAATGTTACAATCGGAGCCAATAGTAACAGCGCGATGAAGAGCATCTAAAAATTTTCGTAGAACATCCCTCACTGAACTGAGGCTGGATGGTCTCAGCAGATAGATACCAGAGAAGGTACCGATACCAGAGGCCTCTAAGGTCTTACCGTAGAATGGCGGAGGCGCGGTAAAAGTAGAAACAAAGGGGAGGGCGTCGGCGGCGCGGGTAACGGAATAACATATCGGTCGTTCCGAATTGGTCTTTTATAGTTGCGGGCATCGAAAGTTGACACGCAGATAAGATCTGTGCCATCGCTGACCCGGGAGTTGAACTGTGCATGTCAGTGCTACTTTCTACGCCGCGAACTGAGTCAGTGGAGCATCGTCGTGACGCCGGTGCAAAGTAAGTAATCGAGCGCTTTTTAATCGACCCCAAAGTGTCGCGCCGACCGATCTCGGCCAATCAGGTGTGCGCCCGAGGCCACGGCCGCAACGTCTTCGGTGACGGATGACCGACCGAAAATTACGACGCACCCCTACCAAATTTACTGGCCCGTCCAAAAACTGCCAAACCGTCAATTGATGGCATAAATAAACAGATTCCCGCTCGACCTCTTGCTCAGTCAAAAAACCGACGCTCCGCCGAACCATTAATACACCACACTTAACTTGCACTTCTCTTCTTTCCCTTCTCTTCTCTTCTCGCACGCGCCACTTGCTTCCGTTGACACCAGACGCAACGCAAAAATACTGTACCACTCAAATGCATTCTAACTAACAAATCATACAGTATCTGTACATTTTCTGCACTTGAAAAACATGTACTTCTGAGCGCTGTAAATGATGCGAACACTGTAATGACAGATAAAACATCGCTTCTAAAAGACTACAATACGACAACCTAATTTGCATCAAGTTTAGAATTAGGAGGAGGAAAACTGAAATAACCTGCTTAACTTCGACTACATAAATATGTACGTAGGAGCAACTTTTGAGCAAGTAGGAGTCTTCTATTGTATTTCACTTATCAATCTGCTTGCCATCAACTACGGTTACGAAACCACAAACAACCACTCTCGCAGATGCCGGGCCGTCGTGACACAGGGAAGCGAGCTAACAACTGAGTCTGCGACGCTACAGAATGCTTCGGGACTCCTCTCGCAAAAACCGACCTACATTGTAGATGGTGCCAACCTGATGAGCTAGCATTTCCGAAGAGGGGTGGAAAATTTTCAAATCCTGAGCGGGCTGAGGGGGTAGCAGCGGCTCAAAAGGGGTTGAGGGATGGTAATCCGAAAAGCCCGATTTTTTACTAAAGGTACTCAAGGTTTTTATGCTTACTTTTCGCTAAAATTGGCTAAAATAAGCTATTCTGAGCTCATTTGCAACTAATCTAGGCCTGGTTTTATCAGAATTTACAAAATTGGTCCTAAAAATTCCTGAGGGGGGAGCGGCGGCCAGAGGGGGAGGGGGAGGGCGTAGGGCAGAGCCTGAGGGAGGTCAACCCCCTCAACACCTTTTTGCCCATGTCTGGTGTAAGGAACACCCAGAACGCCTACCACCCGTCATACATGTAGCTGTATCTACCGTAGACATGCGAGTCTTTTAATAACGCAACGAAAACGTAGAAAGTGGCCGGCGATGGCAACGGATTGCTCAGTTTCAAGTTCTCCTCGACGCAGTTCATGGTGCCCGAATCTTTGCCTTTCCATTTACAAGGTCCGACTACGTTCAATCGCTCGTGTGTGGACTCTACTACTGCACTCTATACAATGCTGTTCATACTAGCAGCGCTTTCTACACGACAACCAATGTACCTTGGTAAATGTACGTATTGTACATTTGTTAATCGGTGCTGCCAACCCAAATTACAACAAACCCCATTTTGAGACAATTAACTAAATTTTTATGAACAAATTTTAGAACGTTCTTTGGTGCATCTGACAACCAATTTTCAGACGTACGTACGTACTACTGCAATTACGTAACCGAGTTTCGAAATGAATTAACAGAATGTTAGAGAGTATTTGTAAACAACCCAAATTATTGACAAACTGGACCAGATAAATAAGATTAGCCGTAACATCAAATCACAGTTCAAAACTTGACAATTTTGTACGGATTCAGCAAAAGCTTAGAGTCAAAGAAACGTTTGAGTTTCCTGGTTTGGTTCAGACTTTCTGGCGACTTTGAGAAGTGCGTATAATCTCTTTTCAACAAACCAACACCATGTTCTGCACTTATGCTGCCTCTGTGTTTTGCCACCCATTCATACAACCATGGATACATCCTCAAACAGACGCACTATGTGGGTGCGGTAGATACAGTAAACTCTTGGAACAGCCAACCTTCCAATCTTTCAAGTTAACCACTTCGAAAAGACCGTACGCATATATGCGTAGCTTCGTGAGTACGAAGAACGACTTCGGGAAAACGAAGCACGACTTCGGGTAAACGAAGCATGACTTCGGGTAAACGAAACACGACTTCGGGTAAACGAAGCATGACTTCGGGTAAACGAAACAGTTTCGGGAGCTCCCCCCCAAGGTGACTGACCCATGCATCCTGAAGCTTTATAGTCAGAGGTAGTAGGGAGTAAGGTATAGTATCGGGTCACCCGAATAGCGGTTTCGGGTTACCCTAGAACCGAAGTACAAAAGCTGAACCAGAATATGCTTCGTGTAACCGAACCCGATTTTGCACTACCGAACTAAGGCCGAATACATTTCCCGATCTGAGACCCAATTCGTTTTTGCACACCCGAATTTAAATTTGAATTTGGCGCCAATTAGGCTGCTAATTTCCTTCCGGCTGAAACAGCACCGACCGACACCACCGGTTAGTACCTTGCACTAGAGGAAATTGCATGGCTCACGCTCAAAGGAAAGACACTACTTTTATGTGCTACCGGTGTCAGATACGGCTGTGCCCCAGTTTTTGCGACTGGTCTTTCCACACCAATGTGGAATTCTTTTATGACGATCCTAAGTGCACTGGAATGGTTTCTGTGTTTGCAAAACAACATGCTGTGAACAGATCTGAATAGCAGATTAAAGTGCTGTCATTGACTACCGTATAGTGCTGTTTATAGTACCTGGGTACTATATATGGCACTTAGGGTTTTGCGAAAATAAAATTGAATCCATTTATAGTACCCGGGTACTATACATGGCACCTACAAAATCTGCTCTATAAGAAACTAACAATAGTATGTGAAGTTCTTTGCTCAAATTACCGTTTTGATGTAAAAAATAGGTTATATACATACATCAGAACCTCTATTATTGCATTATCTTCTGTTTTTCTTCATACAAACAACGTTTGCCACCAAAAATGCCGTATTTTTCGCACGTTTTGTATTTATAACAGCTCATTTCCAAATAAAAATCTGTTTCCATTTATAGTATCCCGGGTACTATAAATGGCACTAAGTGCCGTTTATAGTACCCTGGGTACTATAAATAGGGGGTACTATAAACAGCACTATACGGTAGGCTTTTACGTGTTTCTTTTGTATTGCTAACTACTACAGTGTACGTGTCTGCTTTTTTCATAAAAGCTGCATAGCAGATTGCCGCTTGCTTGAAGGATTTTATATTAAGTAGGGTGGCCCAACAGAGGCAGGGATCGCCGAAATCCAGCTGAAAGGAGGCATAGCACCTAGAAACAAACAGCAAATGCAAATGTGCACAGATTGTTGCGTAAGCGTCACAGAAAAACAGATAAATTCGCCCCAAATGATGGTTTGCTGAGTTTAAAGAATTATTCGGGTCACCCCTAACTATTCTTCGGGTAACCCAAAAAATGATTCTAGTCACCACACAATCTAGATTCGGGTTACTCTTAACATGAACACAAACTTGCTTCGGAATTTCGGCAGCAAAATCGGGTCCTGTGGGGCGGGTAAGAGATAGACTCGGGTCACCTGAACCAAGACATTTTTATACTTCGGAAAAAAAATCAACCGAACCTTTCAACCCGAACTGAAGCTTCGGAAAATTGGGTCATTTTTGCTCACGAAGAACGACTTCGGGTAAACGAAGAACGTCTTCGGGTAAACGAAGCACGACTTCGGGTAAACGAAGAACGACTTCTGGTAAACGAAGCATGACTTCGGGTAAACGACCCAGTTTCGGGTTAAACGGTCTTTTCGAAGTGGTTAACAGTTCACGCTAATAGTTTTGCTTGAAGGCAGGATTTTAGCGATTCACATACACTACCGCCCACCTACAGAGTCACATACGCCACACGTATGCATACGTGTGTCATACGTATGTGACCTAGGCGCTTATAAGTTTTGAAAGCACACGTGTGCAGACGTGTGGGAGCCAGACATACGCGTGTGTGTTAATTGTTTACTGCTTGCCAATCGGCCAATTGATTGTTTGAGATGCGCCAACTCACTCAATACTCGATAGATTGAGGTCCCAGATCTCAGGTGGCCGAAAGTCCGAGTTGCAATTATCGTTAAACTTCTAAATAGAGCTGCGCTATTTTTCGAGTACGTTTTAGAGACCATGACAGTACGCAATGCACAGTTTCATTAAAACGGCGCTGGTATTAGAGTTTTTGTGTTGATATTTTCGGACTGTCTATAAAAGGGCGCTATGCTAGCGGTGTCAGAATTGATGCGCTGTAGTTAGTAGAAGTTTTACGGTAATTTGACCGAGCGTCCGGCGCCGGCTTTTGTGGCATGAAGCCGGACGCAAGGCCAGGGCCTGCTACACTCTACAGCTCTGTTCTAAACTCGGACACCGCCGGCCGGCCGACCGACAGGTGTACTTCTGGTAGAGAGACAAACAAGTGTAGCAGCAGGGCAGGGGCCTCCTCACACACGGTCACACACGCGTCTGACACACACCCGTGTGCGCCGTATGACCGACGTGTGGCATACGGAAAGATTATCCGACTTTTGGCACTTATCTAAACAAATACGCGTGTGTATTGTCTATCCCTCAACATAGGGCGCGTATGACACACGTATGCATACGTGTGGCGTATGTGACTCTGTAGGTGGGCGGTAGTGTACCTTTCCCTTCGGAAAATTGTACCTGACCGTAGACAGAGTTTACAATGACGCAACTGATTGCATAGTAGTTCCTTTTACGTAGGCACTCACCTCAGCTGACAAACAGCAAAAACGTACCTTTCACTAACTTCGGTAGTGTACTGAGCAGATGTGACATTGAGATGTACATTTCCGTCTGCCAAGTGTCCGTAGGCAACGGTGCGTATGGCCGGCGTAGATTTCAGTCTGTCTCTCATCACCTCAGTCACTTTGTAGTAGGCGTCGAGAGGCAGAGACAAGTCCTGCTTGTAGCAATAACCGTCGCGCAGCAGAGCCTCTGCCGAGCTTTCCCTGACTCGCCAGAACTTCTTGCGCTGGTCCTCACTCTGAGACTGCACTCCATCCACGGCCAACTCCTTCTCCAGACAAATCTGTAAAAAGTCGGACAACTTTTCTGCGTCGTGCTCGTCGTTGGAGCCGGCGGTCTCGACGAAAACGTAGAAGTTGGCCGGCGAAGGCAGCGGATTGCTCAGTTTCAAGTTCTCTTCGACGCAGCTCATGGTCGCCGAATCCATGAACTCGAAACTGGACAGAATTTCGGCCAGACCATCCCTGGCTTGGGCAAGAATCGAACAGCACTTATCAAACGTCTCACAGCCTAGACTGTTAGGTAGCAATAAGGAAGCAGTTAAGAGGAGAAGTTTGTTACCCAAAACGGCCAAGTTTATGCTAGCCGGCTTAGGCACACAGTTGAGAGTGACTGCGGTCAGAATTCCCAGAGCTCCCTCTGCTCCGATAAACAAATGCGGCAGGTGGAGACCGGTGTTGTCTTTGCGCATCGCACTGCCGCAGTCCAAAACCGATCCGCGCTTGTCGGCCAGCACCTAAAAATTAGGTTTCACTACTGTACAGAAGTGCTCGTGCACATGGAGTTCGCAAACTTGGCATTACGCTTCAACGCTCTACATAAAGGACTCAACGGATACAGTACATGCTGCAACCTCTACTGCTATTACGGGTGCCAAATAATGATAGCCCCTCAATCGAGTACACTACACTACTAAATAAATATGATCGTAAAAATCAAAGTACCGATAAGTAGTGGCATTTTATTGTGGGTTTATACTCACAAGCCCCAACAATACGTAAGTGCTCCCTCTATTGGCGACATGAACAGTTTGAAGATGAGCAAAATAGGAAGACAAAAGTGGTTTTTCATCTTCAAGCTGTTTGTAAAGCCAATCGATGAAACACTCAGTACTGAGTTTGTGAGTGTAGAATGTCCAACTTATCGGTACGTTCAGTTTTTTCCTTTCATGCTTAGTTTGCTCTGAGAATCCATCGTTTGGCAGCCTGTACAAAGTTCAGAATTAGAAAGGATGACGGATCAAAATAGGAACAGGCCGAACTCACAACTTCCAGTCCGAGCACATTGGCGTGGAGCGAGCCGTATCTGATGAGTCTGAGCCCGCCGGCGGCCGTGGAAACATTTCCGCCGATGTTGCAGGAACCCTTGGAACCAAGGTCCAACGGTACCATAAAGCCATACTCGGCCAGTTGTTGGTCCATGCTCTCCAGAATCCAGCCTGACTGACATTGAGCTACTCCTGCAGCATTAGAAAAGTCTCAGCTGTGTATCTACTGTACGTGCTGTGCGTATGTACAAGTCGGACCTGTCAATGGGTCGAATTGGAAGTGTCGGTTGAGTCTTTGAGTGGAGAGAACGATCTCATCAAAGACAGGCACAGAACCGCCCACCAGCCCGGTGTTGCCACCTTGTGGACAAACTGCCAAGTTGCCATTGAAACAGTGTCCAACAATAGCCGACACTTGCTCGGTTGACTCGGGCCTCAGCACGCAACGAGAAGCCCCTAAAACTGCCAGCTCTACTCTCCTCTGCGTAGGAAAGCAGTGGTCAAAAGCACTCTGAGCACCAGTAGAAACAAACATTTTTTCCGTTCAGCTCACCTGAATGGAAAAATTTGAAAGGCTGCTGTGAGCTCAATTCTAGTCCACTTGTTCTGTAAATTGGTCTAAATCTTGTTTTGTAGAAACTGTAGCGGCTGACAAATTTGCAGGAAAAATGTCAGCTGTTAGCAGCAAGGGTTGTGCAAAATTTTCCGTTGAAGTGAGCTGCACGGAAAAATCGTTTGCTTCTACCGGTGCTGATCTGAGAGAAAAAATCCAGTTTGACTTTTCCCATTTTAATCGAATTTTCCCTTCACACTCTCTTCAGAAACGGTACACGCTACTGACTACAAGAACTAACAAATTAGCTCAAGGTATACCTCTAAAAATTCCCATCCAGTCAGTATTGTACGGGTCCACATCGCCCTCTTCCTGCAAAACATTAGTAGCACCCAGCAGGCGCTCAAAAAATTGCAGATCATTGTCGTTTAAGCGCGAATAATCGTGCCGCACCAATTTATACTGTGGATACTGGTCAGCAGTAAGTTGAATAAATCGCCTCTCGAGAAAACAGTTCTTCCGAAGACGGCATACCTTCAGACAACTGTTCATACCGAACTATTTAAGTCGAAATGTTGCTGAAAAAATATTCTTTAGGCAGGCAGGCTGGTACTTGTGCCGCTATAAACGCCCCACTACTACAGAAGTACATAAACAGCCTAGCCAATTCGAACCATTGAAATAGCGGGGAACATGTACCTCAATAATTACAAAGCCCGAAATTGCACACCAATTTTATAACAGTTAACTTAGAACAGCTATACAGTTATTGCAGAGAATAATCGTGCAGATCGTCTGCCAAATGTTCGTTGTGAACGATAGCAGTGCCCTTCCGACGCATCTTGCGCTTAGGAGCTTTGTTGATAACCTGAAATCTGCGTTCACAGCGGTTGTTGCTAAAACAAACTGTAACCACTTTTTTCGGTGCTAAGTCTTTCATCGAATCGATTCCGTGTTTCTGCAAGTACTCTTCGATTTTCTTTTCGTCTAGATGATCGACTGAGACACCTCTCCAGAGAGCTTTGAAGTCTGAAGCACTGAATCTGCTGAATGTACGACGTCACGCAAATTAATAAGATTTACGACAGCCACACAATCGGTCACGCCGCCACGTGTCTTACCAGATCGACCTGTCAGCGCAATTTGACCTTTCCTGTCAATCAAACAAACAACCCACCTTCTTCAATCGTAACTGCCGTTTCGGGGTCGTTGTAGAACAAAACTCTGTCTTTACGTTTGTTTATTTGAGTGCCAATGTCCAACACTGCGTCGCCTAGAGCCTAAACCAATTGCCAAAATCAAAACCACAAAAGTACGTGGAGAGGCTAAGAATGCAGAATCTATCAAACCTTATAAATAAGTATATTTTAAGGAACGCAATTTATTTTGCCAGCTACACAACTACGGACAGACTAGGACCCAAACTTTTACAATTTTTCATTAGAAAGTTACATTACGGGCATTCCTTAGCGGAAATTCGACTTTAGAACAAAATCACGGTCGTAAATTTCTAATGCTCGCCAAAATATTTCACAGTTCCCGTCAAATGCAAATGTCACGCCACAATTTGAATTTCAAGCCCAGAGAAAGCTGCGTATGTACGTAGCAACACATGATTGTCCCTCATTCTCACACTTATGAAAAACAAAAGCGACTGACTGACTCACTTGAACAATTTTCTCTGGGTTGGCCACGCAGTCGGCCAAGTCCGACAGCAGAATGCCTCCTCTTCCATCGAGGTCGTGCCGTTTCAGTACATTCAACAGCGAATTCTTTCCTTTGATTCTGTAAGGTGGTTTATATAGAAATTTGCCCTCGGAATCGGTGGTCAGTCTAGGATTGGGCGGCATCCCCTAAATGCAACCAGCGTTGGCACTGATTGAACCAATCAAAATATCACCTCTGTAAGCAACCACTGTTTTGACCGTTTACTGACGTCAAACTGCTGGATTTCTTCGAGGATTTCGTCAAACGACAATCCCCAGTCTTTCTGCTCCAAGTGACGCTTCTGAAACAACTCCTAACAATTGGCTCTGCTCGTTCACAACTGTGCCGAACCTTCATGTGGTCGACTATCTTGGCCAGAATGCCGAAATTAGCAGACATGGAAGCCCCGGCCTGCTTGTAATCAAACGAAGCTGCAGGTAAAGCTCAGTGAGAATGGCTCAGACAACAACCAGTCTAACCTTTGAGCGAGGCGGCAGTGACTCTCGAACGCTTGACTCCAGTTCGGTCTTCATCCTGAGCTTTTCTTTTTGAATCCGTCCAACTAGTACCCGGTCGTTGGCTCACAGAAGGTGTGGCCGCGGCGCGCTTCAAGAACGCCTGACGCTGTCGCAACAACTCCGGATCCATGCTGCACACCTCAACCAAACGGACTAATTCGGAAAAAGCACAATGTAGCGACTGTACTGTAACAGACAGACATAGTATCGGGTAATCTACGCAATTCTACTGTACCGTCAGGACACCTTCGTTCAACTTCTGTTCTGTTGAAATGCGCATGTAAGGCAGAGTATCTGGAATCGGCACCATAAACGTCATTAAGCGCCTCAACGCATCAATTGCAAAAGAGTCAAAGGCAGATTTTTCAGTTAAGTCAATTAGTTTTCCCCGCGAGCAGAGCCACTAAGAATCAGACCTAAGGAGTACCAACTTGATAAGGCAAACGCAATACACAAGTAAGTAAACGCCATGGACAGCCGATCGGTATGCAATGTAAGAGCATTGAGTATAGAAGTACTGATCGGTAAATCAAAAACCGTACGATAGACAACCAAACTGTGCAACTCGTAAATTTTAACCACAAGTCATTGGATTTTCACTTCTCGGATCAAAGATCGTTTGTTTAGGTCTAGAGCAGATTGCATGTTTTGGTCTATTTGTTCTAGACACAGCTGAGCGTGCAGTCGAACAACCATATCGGCATCTTCTCTGTAAACCCGCTTGATAGCTCGATAAACTTGCAAGATTGAATCTTCGAACACCTGAAGAAGCATTCATTATCGGTCTATTAGAACATAGAGTGCAGTGTTACCGTAATCATGTCAGTACCGGCTCCGCCAATCACCGAACCAAGCAAATGAATAGCGGCACGTCGTACAATCGGTTCTTTATCCGCCAACATCAGATGATGAGCACAACTCAGCAACTAAAAAGGCAGTGTACAGCCGACTGTCTACTGTTTTAATTTTCGTTCATATTCACAACTTTTCCGTCACTCCAACATACAAATGTAGAAAGAGAATGAAGCAAGTGCAACGAGGCCGGCACAGTTGGTGTAGTGGTTTAGGCCGCAAAGCCACTATGCGCGACGTCGTGCGCTCATCCTCTTGGCGCGGCAAGTTTCTTGCCGCAAAGAGTTGGTCGTCGGCACAAAGCCCAACCCAGGCTACCGAAAGCTGGTGACAGCGAGTAGGTAAATGGGAACCGACTGGAGCTGCCGTTGCACCTGAAAGCTACAATAGCAACCACGCATGTGTTGGGACATATGGAACGGGGACAGCTACCACTGAGACCCGACCAGACTGACACCGAGCATGTGTGGCGGCTAGTAGCGAAGGAAGGGCAGGATGATATGGGTGTGCGTGATGGGCCCGCAGTGTGGCCTAACGCAGGGGTTACGACGGCCCCGCCCGGTCAATCCATCCATCCAAGTGGAACGAGATAGGCAAGTAAAAAGCAACCTCTTGGAGATGAGAGGCCAGTTTGTGAGAGAGATGAGAGCAGAGCTCGGCCAGACAGCTCAAACTACTGGCTCTCACTTCCGACTGCTCACTGGAGCACAAATGCAAGAACGGACCCATCAACGAATCACAGTAAAAGCTCGCCATGTCACCTAAAACATTCCATTAGTACAGGAAATCGCTCCAACCACCGTATAATGTAACAGGTCCACCCGGACTCAAGAGGGAAGAAGGGTGCAGCAATTAGTTTTGCCTTACGAGCTGGGAGGGCGACTTAGAATTAGTGCACTTACCGAGTTCTTTGCATACTCTCGTCAGCACTTCACCAACTTTAATCCTAAGCTCCACCGACGCGGCAGATTGACCGTGTTTCCAATGGCAGAATTGGGACACCAGAGAAGGCAGGAACTGTTCGGTGTACAAAAGAGCCAATGCTGCTAACGCATTAACGGCCGACAAAAATACGTACGAATCGTCGTGATCTAACTGACCTAAACACTTGGCGCTCGACCAGATAAAGCAAAGCTATCAGACAACACACGCACGTTGCAGTACGGTTCCAATTTGGTCCTTTCGCTCGAGCACACCAGAATGTTTCTGTACGATCAAACGTCTAAGACGAATGAGTGCGTGTCCCCTGACTGGCACCAACGGATCGGCCAATTCTTCCATTAGTTTGTCCAGCGACCACGGCTCCGACTTCTGCAAACTAACCGACGACTCCTCCAGGTCGTACATCTCTGCGAGCAGCTGAGCCAGCTGAGCAGCTTTGGAACGGAGTTGAGACGAGGTGTGCAAGACAGCCAGACTCTTTAAAGGGATAATCAGGTCGCTCAGCGTTGAGTGGGATTTAGCCTCCAGAATCAGCAGACTAACGATTCCAAGCGCAAACGAACAGCTCTCCTCGTTATCGTATTGGGTCGGTTGACTGATAATTTGCTGAAAGCCAATGTCTTACGAAGGAGCAAATCGGTACAGCCACCCAAGGAAAACAACTATTCTCTATAAAACCTAATTCCATGTATTTTGTAACTGAATTAGCAACACCTGACTAATACTTAATTTCGCGGGAATGAAACATAGATGAACTGTTCCCGAAAAAGTAAAAAACCGCCTATTTTGCCTTAAAAACATATGTACATGGGCCGGAAAAATCCGGAGGGAGGTCTGAAGATCTCGGGAAAGGGTTCCCAGAAAAAAGTCCAAAAAGCGCCTATTTTGCCTTAAATAAGCGAAATTTTTCTCCCTCCGGGAGGGGCTATGGCCGGACGAGGGGATGGTAATGGCCGTCGAGGGGAGCGGGTAAACCCAACCCTAACCCCCCGGCCCATGTATGCTTAAAAAGGGGAAAAAATTCTCCCTCCGCGGGGTGGGCGAGGGGTATGGCCGGCCGGCCGAGGAGATGGTATTGGCCGGGTAGGGGACGGGGTAAAAAACCCCTAACCACCCCCGGCCAATGTATGAGTTTATTCACAAATCGTGTTCTTCGTCTCGTCTTGCCGTGTTTGTGTTCTGCACGTGTGTGTAATTTCAGTTTAGTCTAACAAAAATTTATTTTGATTGTAGGCGAACATTTTGGTTAGCGTTCATTTAACGAAGAAAAAAATTCGAAAGAGTTGAAGACATTTTTTCTCGTCGGCAAATCGTACTTAAGGTGCTAATCACCTTCTTGTCTTTGACCAACAATCAATCGTCTGTAAAATCATTAAAACCATTTTTAGCCTTTTACAGGAAAACGGCTCTTGATGGTTAATTGCGATGCTTAATGTGAATTTACAGATAACACGAATAGCATGATCGTATACACGATTACAACATACTGTTAATGCGCACTCACTACGTATGGCATTTGACCGTCTGTCAATATAGTTGTTTTCTTATGCTTTTTAGAAGACCCGTTAACCCAGCGCAGTAAACTAACCTTCACCAGAGGCAGCATCTTCTCTGGATTCTCCAATAATTTATCCTCGAACTTCTCCACCAATACACTGAACAAGGACAGTCTAGACAGCTGCCAAAGCTCGTGCTGCTGAGACTGTTCGAGACGAACAAAGTGCTTGCACTCCTCGCTAACAGAAGCAAGAGAAGTCTCATCGTCTATCAGGCAGTCACACAAAATAGTCATCAGCAAAGGAAAGCGACCTCGAGAAACTAAACTATCTACCAACTTCTGAAAAAAGACAGAACACTCTCACCAAGCAACAGTACAGAAGCATTACCTGCAAAGCGCTGATTCGCAATTGTCCAAGATTAATATTGTCATCTTCAGCTCGGCTTCTAACATTCAAGTCTCGATCGGTGGCAAAATATTCCAGATCGGTGGTTTTTCTGTTCGTAAAAGCAAGGAAGCGCAACAGACGCGCACTAGCAGCCTGGTCAGTCTTCGGTTCGAGGTAAAAAACCAAAATTTCTAGCAGCAAAGAACGAAAGCCGATTGCAGAGTGCTGCAGGTCGGAGAAGATATCGAAAATGGTTTCTGAATGTTTCTCCAACAAACCACGCAGTTTAGGCAGAGTTTTGCCCGGCTGTTGGCTGGCGCAGAGAGCAGAAATTGTCTGAACGCTTTTGGCTAAGGCTGTTCGGGTGGACAAAGAGTCAAACAAAGGATCCAAAACAGTAGCTTGGAAAATAGAGTAGAATCTCTGCGGAACTTTCCAACCAACCACACACACCAGTCTCGCAAATTTCTGCGCATCGCTGTCCAACAGCTCACACAATTGCAGACAAATATTCTCGAAGTAGGCGTTTGGCTTCTTAGCCCACTGTCGAGGTACTTTGGTAACAATGGCAGCAATGGAGTCGGCTTTTCTCCAATCTTCTGTCACGGACGGACCCGACTGAATATCATCCATGGCCTGAATCACAGCCAACAGACCGGATTTTTCGGTTAAAACTCTGGATAACAAGTTGCCGCACGAGAGTAGCAGCCATTTAGGAGGGTTGCCGGTCTGTAAGGCAAACAACTGTCGCACCAGTTCCGGTCTGTAGACCGTTTCCAAAAGCGCTTCAACTTCTGCGTGTAGAGCAGAGCAGCACGGAGTTTCCTGGTCGCTGGATAACTGGAAGTCGGCAGCCAACAAGTCGACTAGAAAGTGAGAGACCACCAAGCTTTTCAGCGCAACGTCAGAGTTGCATAACTGACAGAGACAACGAACGCAGAGAGTGAGTTGGTAGTTACGAGCCACTCTGTCGCTTAGCGCAGAACAAGTCTCTGACAAATACGACTGCGATGCTCGTGTTCTTTTACTTAACGGAATTCCCACCCCGGTGTCCAAACACGGCACTAAGCCTAGTCCGACCAGCAGTTGCAACAGTTTGACCAAGATGTTTTGCTCATTGACAGAGAGAAGAGGCTTCTCCTGGTCACGTTCTGAGGGCAAACTATCGCAGAATTCGTCCAGAGCACAAATCAGCCAGTGCGCGAAGGTCAATTCAGCACTGCAGAAACTCCAACAGATAGACGGAGGAATCTTGGAAAGCAAATCAGTCAAGCGCGAGCGAATGCGCGAAAATTCGCTGTCTCCTTTTATTATTTCAGTTTCATCGGTTGGCAGCGCTCCAGTCTTAATGAAATTATCGGCACACCTCTCCAAATAAGCAACTAGGCTCGAACAGTAAGTAGAAGTCATCTAAAATTGATTAATTTCGAAGCAACTCCACCACACACACACACACACACACAAGTAACATACACCTTACCGGTTTTCACTTTGGCTTTTCTAGTCAGTTTTCTTCACAAGTTTTCTCGGTGTACTATAATTGCTGCTAAGCTTGTTTTCTTTCTTTCTTCCTTTCCTTCCTCTCGTAGCCATCGGTAGCAAAACAGACAGTTTTGGTGGTCCATGAGACAGTAAAGTGGACAAGCGACAAAATGGAGGCACATCTCACACGTCCATGCACATCTCTCTCTACTCTATGACGGTTGGGCAAAACTTAAAAAGTATCGTCAACACCATCGGCCTCATCGGACCGCGCACTTGGTGTTCTCCACGCCCGCTTTTAAACACCGACTGCCGACATAGGGACGGGGGACCTGTATTGCTGGGCGACTACTAAACTTCGCAACATCGCAACCGGTCGCAACTTCGCAACCAGTCGCACCCGTTCGCATCCGCCGGGCGCCAACTCTAGATGATCGATGCGAAGAAAACAAAAGGTGCAAGAAAAAATTTTCCGACTTATTTTTTTATTTTTCCTGTGCCTGTTCTTGCTAGAAGTGCTGCTATGACGTGATGTAAAGGATGTCTAGTTTACTCTTTGTAAATTTGCATTCAATGAAAGATGAGGCGGTCACATCTACAACAAGGGCAGCCTATTTCTCCACAACCACAGTTTAAGCAAACGATGCTTGACACCAGCTTTGCATTGTTGTAGTCGAAGGTACAAACACTAGTACATATTGGAATGCAAAAGGCTGAGTATAAATCTTTCATCAATATCTACCATAAAATTTGTTTTGCTTTTTGAATAAACAAGTGTAGTAAGCCTTTTAAGAATATTTCTTAGAATACTCGGACTCACAGCGTGTAAGTACCGTAATGCGCTGGGTTGGCAGTTCGAATTAACATGACTCGGTAGGTTTACACATGTTATAAGACTACAAGCAGTCATAGTACGGCTCGATTTCTGTAAGGAAGGCTAATATATGTAGCTGTAATGAACGTATTATGGCTATTTCTTTTCTCAGGTAAGATGACTGCTGGTCCAAGTGGCGTCATTGGCTCAGTTGGTAGCTCGCTGCCTCTGCATCCATAGCTGTTGTAGTGGGTTCGAAACCAGTCTGACTGGAATTAGACGGCGCAAAGCCCTACCCAGGCCACTGAAAGCTGGTGACAGTCAGTAGATACATAAATGGGAACCGACCGGATCTGCCATTGCACCGAAAGCCGCTCCACAAAGCATGCCACGTTGGAGGAGAACATCGACGACATCAGGAGCTGTCTGAACTGAGAAAACAACTATGCCGGGAGCCCTCAGCCAACCAGGGCACCGGCGGCTGTGGGGAGCTGACAACACCATGACGTCAACACGCCGGCGCTCTCTTAGTGACTGGCACCCAACGGCATGCCTATAAGTGGCTGGGCAGTGAAAGAAAGGAAAAACGTCCAAGATGATGAAATCGGGGGGGGGGTTGCGAAATGGCCCAGGAGTCTGATCGTAGGCCGTAAGGCCCCTGGACATCGGATCGGATCAACTGCTGGTCCTTTATTTAACTGAAATGAACAGTGTTCTACAGTACATATTATCAAACGGTCCGGATTTTCAAATTTGTAGGTGGGCCCGCCCTGGGGCCTTTGCTGCACGCACGCCTAGCTCAAATCTTCACTCGACCGGAGCATGGTCGCGTCCGACCATGCTCCATGCTCGGTCTCTAACCCCATTACGTATGCAATAATGAAGTAAATTTTTGTCAGTATCTGCCTACGGTTTACGATCGCAGCGTATCAAGAATAGAAAAAGTGTTTCTATGTGCACAATCACAATCCAAAGATTTAGCCGTGTTGCAGTAATTGTGGTCGTACTGTATGTTTGATCGGTGGCAGTCTGGTAACAGTGTTGCCGATCCAAAAATTGTTATTTTTTTGTAAAAAAAACCGAACGCTTAATTGTCGCACCAAAATTGTATTCTTGCCTAAAAATTATTCAGTTTCAGTTGATTGTTGCTATTTTTACTAAAATGTTATGGTTAAAACACTGCAAGTCTTCCTTCCTGGCTTTCTGTAGCATTGAATACATTTTCATTTAATGTTCTTGTCCTTCATCCGCTCCGCCCCTCAGTGTCTATCAAACAGTGTCCCCTCTACTAGAACATTGCTGTTTCGTAACATAATCCGGAATTTCTGATTCATTTTGCGCAATTTCATCATCAAATAAATCTTCGCGTCTATATTCTAGAGTTGGCGCCCGGCGGATGCGAACGGGTGCGACTGGTTGCGAAGTTGCGACTGGTTGCGATGTTGCGAAGTTTAGTAGTCGCCGTATTGCTGCGAGATCAATAAATGCGGTGATGGGTTTAAACTACGGCCGGGGCAGGATTGCGTTTACTGAAGTGTTTGAGGATGCTGAAAACGACAAATAACATGATTATCAAGCGATTTTTTGTTAATTCAGCTCAAGTCAAGCAACCACCAATCTGACATGAAAAGTGGTGGGTCGGCGGGTTGTCATTGCGAGAGAGATCACACTAGGGTTTCCTGGCACGCTGATGTCAACTGTCACACTTACAATTGGCTACGATCACCGTAGAAATCGATATCGATTATCGATTTTTCACACAAGTACTGCCAAAATACTAACAATCACGCCAAAAACAAAGAAAACAACGACAAAGCTGTGAAGTTGGCCAAAGATATTAGTTTTAAAGATCTAACAACGAACTATAGTTTTGTCGATGCTAAAAACGAAAAATAACACGATTTTAACGATCATTTTTTTGTTAATTTCGGCTAAAGTCAGGCAACCACAATGTTTGACACACAAAGTGGTGTGTTGGTGAATTGTCATTGAATGACAGTAGGGTTTTCTTTCACGCTTATTTCAACCGCGACACTTACGATCACAGTAGAAATCAATATCGATTATCAACTTTTCTACAACTATCCAACAATCAGGTTAATAAACAACAATAATAATTTTGGTTGAGATACTGCAAACAATAAACTTCAGTAGCTTATCAGCAAAGTAGAAATTTACAAACTGTACATACTGTATGAACGTGATAAAAACCTTAATCCGACCCTTCAAAACCGGAAAGGGGTGTAACCCAAGGCGTTGAACACTGTTCCTCTACTTTCTCATACTCTTCTCGTTCGATCTGTCCAACTCTGAGTTGAATATTACATGTTGGTACAATATCTGGTGATGAGCACCGCTCTCTTTGACAATTTCTGATCCAAATAGGCCACGTACGATGTAGAGCAAAAACATGGTTATTTTCGGAATCAGCAGCAAAAACTAAATAAGAAAAACTGCTTTGTACCGCGGTTTATGCTAACACTAATGAGTAGTGCCACTCAAGAAATACTGTTGGTCTCAAATTTGGAGGCAATTTTCACCTGATCCAGAGCGAATCTAGCTAAACCGAATGCATTTTCGAGCTCAGCACACAAAACTGCATCGAACAGAATGCTAACCATTAAGCTTTGCGGTAAAAAATTTTTCGAACACCTTTGAGAGGCCAAAACACCCCCTCCGCTAAACAGCACACTTAATGCGCTCAGTTTGTTTGGCCAACTCATGCCTATCCTTTGTTAAAAAACATTAGCTTGGCAGGGCCTTTGCACAAAAAGTTATAAAGATTTTTCGAAAAAAAAACGGAGTGGCATTTTGCGGCAATTTCGCAGTTTTCGGTGAAGATCTCGGTAACCAGCTAGGATCTGGAAACCGGAGTACCAGAATATGAAAGGCCATTAGAACAGCTACAACACCATAGGCGAGTCGGGAGCCTAGTAAGAAATGAATGAAGGGTGATCGTTTGAATGGAGACTGTCAGACACCAGAAAATGAGCCCGAAAATCCCTGCCGACGCAACTTTGATGGGGTGTAGCTCCGGTTCGAGGGGGTTGCTGGTGGCCGGGCATCCACCGTTAGTCTTCGATTGAGCTCTATTTTAAGCAATATTAATATCAGCCAGATCCGTGAGATGACCCTACTTGCCCCGTTTCTTCCTCACCTAAACTGACTTTCTCGCAAAAATGCATCTTAAATAATGCGTAGAGCTACTTAGAAGCAGTGAACAGCATTCTGAGGGACTTAGCAGTGTTGTACTAGTGCATTTCCAACGACAGAACCGAAAATATACATTGTTCTGTACTTTGGAAACACGCAACCGCCGAGTTTCCAAAAGTTTCCATTTTAGCAATACGGGGGGCCTTGCCCGCCGACATATGCGGCCGCGGCTGTTCCACCAAACGGTCCGATTGAGGTCGACGGTGTGCTACGGTGGTGGCTAATCGCATCGGATCTGACTCCGGCCGACCACCCAAGCAGATTTAAGAAGGTTGAAAGAACCCCCAGTCGGTTTTTTTCGTTTTTCTGGAAAAACAGAAAATTTAGGCCAAACTCTCCACGGCGGGGCGGATCATACCCCACACGACGGCCAAAACCCCCCTCCAAAATTTTGGCGACCTTAATCCCACCTCTGGGCTGAAAATCCATACCTCCTCCATTTTTTTCCGGACCATGTATACTGGAGCAAATTAAAAGAGTTAAAAAAAGAGGAGCAGATTAAAAGGGTTAAAAAAGAACATGCACCATGCTGACTTGTGAATCATTTGAACGAATTTATTCCTAGCACATGAAGTTTGTGGTTTGTGTTTGTGGGTTCGAAACCTGCCGAGACGATGGGAAGT
>JASANB010002335.1:0-45562 GCA_030248155.1 Sabatieria punctata
ATGTATGGTTTTTGGAATACAGGTTTTTGACAAAGAAACAGTGTTAACGCCCTGATATCGACTGCATCCCCCTCCGGAATTGAACATTTACCACCCCTTGCCGGATTGCTAGCCCATGTCTCTAAAATAGGCTAGATTGACAATTATGCCCACAAAGACACGCAACAGTACCCATAAAATGGTGTTGGTTTCCTAAAAATATTTTACAAAAGTTCCGACGAATTCCAGAGCCTCTATCTTCGAAATCGGAATCGGAACCACCAGTTCCGATCGGACTCAGACTCGGGATTCCGGTCGTTCCCTAGTTACCACATCAAATTAGCACAAAAAGTAGAGTAAACCACTTCCAGTCGAGACAGGTTTGGACCGAAGAATTGTGTTGCACTTTGGTGTGTAGCGGCGTAGAGTTGTACTGAAGAGTCTAGCAGAGAGAATGTTTCAGGTGCAAGAACAAATCTCCAAAGTGCCTTCTGGCCACCTAGCCAAGCCGCTGTTTACGGGGTGTTCTCAGTGACAAGCAGTGGAGAGCGCTGGATAATCTGAACGAGGACATGAAAGCGCAGTACAGAATGCGTGCCGAAATGTTGCTCAAGCGTCTCGACGTTACTATTCAATCGTTCGCCTGGTCCGACCGAGTCAAGGTCACTTCTGTGTCTGTTTTCGCTTTTACCAGCCAGCTGTTTTTGTAGAAAATGGAAGACGAAATGGCCAAAATCTATCGGCCGCGCCGGCAGCAGCTGCGACCCGACTCGACCGTTTCGCTGGCCGACTTGTTGGCTGCTAGAGATGGTCTCTTCTATCAGTTTTCCCTCACCTGTTGTCCTATATTTTAGCTGCTAAATTTTGTCTAATTCAAATTGTTTCCACTCTCATCCGTTTCTAAGCCGTATTTTGAACTGCGAATGCATTCAGTTGTTAGTGTGTATCTATTGGAAGGCGAACAGATTTGTTTTCGGTGTAAGCGAACACCAAGAGTTCGTTTGCTGAAAGGGTGATATCGAAGAAGTTACCTTCATTGTAACCATACATGTAACGGCGGTCCGGGGTCCAGCCGACTTAGGCCAGACCCCCGATCAGTAGCCCTCCCGAAACGATTTTCTGACAAGTAATTAGCTATTTCAGTAAAATTTTTGCGATTTTTTAGAATTTCAAACGCTCAACCTGCTAAATCGCCTGTAAAGAGTACTTTTTTAGGTGTGATTGAGCCCAAATTTTTGACTATTTTTAGCCCAAAATTGCGATTTTTTGCAAATTTTTAAGCGGGTTTAGTGTCTCTAAAATTCGGGCTCAGATCCCCCGGCCGGTGCCATACCGCCAGCCCCCTACCCCTTTGGCGGATGACCTGTTACATGTATGATTGTAAGATGCTCTGGGTGTGGATGGTTGTGAAGAATTAGACTATTATATAAGCGATTTACAGATCTAACACTAGTCGAAAAGTTGTCCAATTCCAACGTCCGTCAGAACAAGCGTTCAAAGATCAACCAAGATCTCATGAAAGGACGAGTACCTGACCGAGGGGGGGTAGACCAACCGAGATCGAGCCCCCTCCTCCAGAGATGCCCTCCTGGCAGAAGGAACGCGCCCCCGACCATCACCGAGGAGGTTACAGAGGCGGCAGAGGAGGTACACCAACTTCTAACAGGGGATAAGGGTCACTCTCCTTTCCTTAAACAGTCAGGCACTTAACGCCGTTTATGGTACCGACACCATATAAGGTGCCGGTACCATATATGGTACCGGTACCGAGGTAGTGGTACCATATATAGTGCCGGTACCATATATGGTACCGTCACCATATATGGTACCGGTACCGAGGGTAGTGGTACCATATATATATGGTAACCGTCACCATATATGGTGCCCCCACATTCGGTGACTGTGGTGGTACCATATATGGTACCGGTACCATATATGGTACCGGCACCATATATGGTACCGTCACCATATATGGTACCGGCACCATATATGGTACCCCTACCCATGGCCATGGGTGCCGGTACCATATATGGTACCGGTACCTTATATCGTACCACTACCATATATGGTACGAAATCTGAACGGAGTGGTACCATGGTACCGGTACCGGAAAAACGCGAAGGTGGGGGTACCATATATGGTACCGGTACCCTATATGGTACCACCACAGACCTCGAACGTGGGGGTACCATATATGGTGCCGGTACCATATATGGTGACGGTACCATATATGGTACCACTACCTACGGTACCGGTACCATATATGGTACCGGCACCTTATATGGTGTCGGTACCATAAACGGCGTTAAGTGCCTGACTGTTAAAGGCGTTGTATTCATACTCGTGTAGAAAAGTCGTCCGGCCACTTTTCAGTCGATTCCTCTTGCTCGGTTGATAAAATGCGCTACGTCTTGTTGGCGGGTTCATGCCTAACCCCGATTCGAATTCACCCTTGAGGTGAACACAATTTCTGTGTTCGGAGGCGTGTGAACGCGATCGCCTATTTCGCCGAACACAAGGCGAACACTGGGAGAACAGTATAAGGTGTTCTCGAACAGCACCCGAACACCAGACGAACGCAAAAATTTTTATGACGAACTGATTTGTTGTGTTGGTGGGTGCCATATGGCACAGGTAAATTGGAAAGGGTTAACGTGTGGTCCGACAGAAAAGTGGCCGGGCGACTTCTTTCTACACTGGTATGAATGCGTCTTTGCTCCACTCTGTCTCTGACATCAGTTTATTCTACGTTTTGTAGGAGGCGGTCGAGTGCAAGGTGGTTGGTCCGGCGGTGGTGGGGCTGGGGGTCACTACCAGGACAACAGAGGCTGGTCCGGCGGAGCGGGCGGTGGCGGATATTACCAACAACAGCAACAGTCTATGTACCATCACCAACAGAACAACATGTTCGGAGGGGGGCACCAGCAGTACCAGCAGCAGCCGATTTATCAGCAACAACAACAATTCTACCAGCAGCCCCAACAACAACAATATTACCAGGAACAGACTGGCTATTATCAGCACGATGATAGGGCTTATCATCAGCAGCAGAATTATCACAGAGGAGGAGGAGGACACAGAGGGGGCGGCCGAGGCAGAAGATACTAGGTCTTTACTCCTTGTTTGTTGATTCAGTTCTGTTGTCAATGGTTCCCCTCATCTCTGCTTTAGAGCTCAAACTGGACTCGGGTCGTTTTGAAAGGGCTAACTCAATCCTTTAGAAAGCACGAATACAAATTATCCGCCTTTTCCTAATGGCCTACAGGTGTTGTAGGCGAGCAAACAGTTAGAGTTCGTCTAAAACAGTGATTTCAAACGATCAGTAATGTGATATTAGGGGAACCGGTGCTATCGGGCTTGACTGTTGGACGACGCCTCTTCGTAGAGTCTGTTTACCTTCTATCTATTGTGGTTCTTTTGAATGAGCGCTAATAAAGCTGAACATTTGGTTATTTTCTGCAGTTGTAGAGCCACTTGGCTGTCCCAACGCTTATTGCGAGCGTTTTCTTTATTCACTCTTTCTATAACTCGTTACGTTAAGTTCACATGCAAGCCTTCAAAAATTAGTGGCTCTAGATAGTTGCGTTGCCGTCTGGTTGTAGGAATCGATTGGCTAATTGTTAATTAAGCAAATTTCCGGTCGTGACTGACGTTAATGGCTGATTGTTAGTTTGAATGGGACGACTTGATAGGGTGTCTTTGAAAGATAAATAGAAATTGACTCTTCTGTCTGCCTTGCTATTGATCTGTCCCGCTGCTGGTGCCTCGTTCGTGACCAATGTTTTTATTGGCCATTGATTGCACTGCACGCACACCAATCTATTAGGACGGTAGGCTTGCCGTTTAGACTGTTTGTTTTAGCCACATTCTGTTTGCTGGGCAGCTAATAATCAAATTTTCTTCAATCTTCCTCCCACCTGAGTCCCAGTCCGATTAGTCTTAGTTAAGATTCTTTGATGCCTAGCCTTTTTTAAACATTTCTGCAAGCTGTTGTGCACCGCTAGCTTGTTAATGCTAGATTTTACGGCTTTTAGGTACCTGGCCAGAAGCATATAGGTTTGATGTTCTGGAAACTGCTACACCTGTGTGTAAGCCGCCTCTAAACTACGTGTGTTATGCTAGGCTATTAATGAATACTATTTCACAGTAGAGTTGAGGCATTGTACCTACCCTACGTAGTTTCGGGCTAAGGCTACGTTTTAGGAGAGGGCTTTCGGGCATACATGTAGTTGGGGGGAATGGGGGGTATTTCCCCCACAGGCCTGATTTTCGGACAAAATTCCCCCCAGCCGGATTCTGGGGGGATTTTTTGAAACCCTATTTTGGGTTTCTAAACCTGCAAACAGGGTTCCAAAAGCCCTGATTAGGGTTTCAGAGATCCTGAACAGGGTTTTGGAACCCCAATTAGGGTTTTAGAAGCTCTAAATAGGGTTCCGGAACCCAAAATTTGGGTTTCTAAAACCCTAAATAGGGTTCGGAACCCAAATTTGGGTTTCTGAAACCCTAAATAGGGTTCCGGAACCCTAATTTGGGTTTCTGAAACCCTAAATAGGGTTCCGGAACCCTAATTTGTGTTACTGAAACCCTAAATAGGGTTCCGGAACCCTAATTTGGGTTTCTGAAGCCCTAAATAGGGTTCCGGAACCCTAATTTGGGTTACTGAAACCCTAATTTGGGTTTCTGAAACCCTAAATAGGGTTCCGGAACCCTAATTTGGGTTACTGAAACCCTAAATAGGGTTCGGGAACACTATTTTGGGTTACTGAAACCCTAATTTGGGTTACTGAAACCCTAAATAGGGTTCCAGAACCCTAATTGAAACCCTAATTTGGGTTACTGAAACCCTAAATAGGGTTCCAGAACCCTAATTTGGGTTTCTGAAGCCCTAAATAGGGTTTCTGGAGGCCCAAAATACGGTTCCGGAACGCTAATTTGGGTTTCAAAATCTCTAAAGAAGGTTCCAGAAATGCATTTTAACTGTATTATGTCGAATAAAATGGGTTGTTTTGCACGTTTTAAAGCAAAATTAGCATTTTTTGCACTTTTTAAATAAAAAAGGGGGTTTTTTGCATGTTTTAAAGCAAAAATATGGTTTTTACGGTATTTTTGCACTTCAGACAGGATTTTTACCCGATTTTTAGTCCTCAAAACCCTGTTTTGAGCCCAAAAAAAGGTCGCTGAAACCCACTTTTGGACACCAAAAAAAGGTCGCTGAAACCCCCTTTGGGCATAGCCCTGAAACCCTATTTTGGATCAGAAAAATTCCCCCCCAGCCGAAAACCCAGCTACATGTATGCTTTCGGGTGTAGCTTAGAAATTGTCTCGTTTCAAAGTCAAAATAGTATGTCTTTGAGAAAGGTCTATTTAGTACTACTGCATTGCAAATCAAGCTTTTTGAGATATTTTATTAAAATTTTCTGCTGCAAACAAGTTTTTATATGTTTTCGGCATTTTGTTAGATGCCAGGAGAACATTTTCTCCGCCATTTACAACCTGGGTTTGTACGCACTGAATTTGTGTTTCTAATGCGTCCTGCTTAAATTATAGAGCATTTCTAGTGCTAACTAGCCCTTTCTAACGTAACCTGATAGGCATTACTGTCCTCCAGCTGCGCAATCAACGCGTATTTCACTCTAAAATTGCAGCTTTTTATAGCCTTCTCAAACGAGCCATGCAACCCACATAATATCGCTGCCATGAAGGCCGGTCTACCGCCGCGTCTGCTGCGGTCTTTCCCTCGGCCCTTTACCTCTAGCTTACGTCACTCAGTCGCTCCATCGCGCCTCTACCTGGAGCGAACTCGCATAAAAGTCAAATCTCCTTTGGAGGCCAACCGACTGATTGACGCTCTCACCCCTCACGAGCGTGCAATTCTACAGACCACAATACAACAACGGTCGGACATACCGAAGTCGGTCGAAACTCCGCCTCCCGACGAGGCCGCTGCCACGCCAGTCGTGAACAGACCAAATCGATATTCTACATCAACGCGCTGCCTTTCATTGGGTTCGGCTTTCTCGATAACGTTATCATGATTGTGGCCGGCGAGTATATCGATCTTACGATCGGACTGGCGCTGAATATTTCGACCATGGCCGCTGCTGGAATTGGTAATTTGATTTCGGACGTGGCAGGGGTGGGGCTGGCGCACTATGTCGAGTTTCTGGTGGTCAAATTCGGAGTAAAACCGCCGGCGCTGACTGCAGAACAGGCAGAGTCCTCTAAGGCTAGGTGGACAGCCAATTTGGGCAGAACTTGCGGACTCATTGTTGGATGTTTGATAGGAATGTTTCCTCTGTTCTTCTTTGATCACACTGAGAAGTTGGCTGCTAAACTGAAGGCGCTGAAAGAGAGAGAAGATGCTTCCTAGCCGAGTTAGGTACATTCATACATATGTAATTTTTTTTGCGTTTCATACGTTTGGATATGCTACATATGTTGTCTTAACGGTTGAGGTACGTACGTATATTGGTTAGGTTGGGTGTCTATAGCTTTTATTTATTAGGACCATCTTTTTGGTGCCAGTTTTAGATTGTGGATACTATGCAACTTAGAGCTCGTATTTGATGGCGGCTAAATTATGTATAATTGCCTTGGCTTATTGGCTCATAAGTGGGCTACGTTTGAATTGAAGTCGATTTTTTGTTGCTGAGACTAACTGACGGTTTATACTTCATTCACGCGAGCGAGTTCTACAATCTCACTGTAAAAATATCGTCAGGGGAACAAATTTGTAAATTGGCTTGCTCAATTTTGAGAGACCAACGAAGCGCTTTATGTTTACACAAGAGATAATTTACACAACAGACAGACATGTCAGACGCAGGCTGAAACATTGCCGAGATAACGTTTTAGGTTGGCAAAATGCCAAAGCGACTTTTGAGATTAAGGGTCATCAGTTTGTGCAGAATGCCCTTCAGCACCACTACCTTGGTACACGGCTCTAGAACTGCTTTATCAGGTTATGCATGTGTTTATCAGCCAGTAGAGTTATTTTACAAAACCTGACAAGATCAGTTGGTTTAAAATCACTACCGCCGCCATTGACCAAATGAATTGAAACGTTCAGCCGAAGAAATGCCTTAGTCCACTTTTTGAAAAAATTGAGTTCTATTCGGCAGCACAATCATGATACACCCTAACTATAGACATGTTCAATACAAAGTATTTCGTCTGAAAACATTCTATGTCAAAAGTTACACCAACGCAACTTTTTTCACAGTGCTCGAAATTCAGTTGAAGAAAAGCCTAAGTCCAAGACAAGAGCCTTCACACCCAAAATTAAAACTGACCTAGGCAGCTGAAAGTTGATACACTAATACAATTGTACATAGTATAGACGAGTTCTCAAACGCCTGAAAAGGAATCCCAGATTTTGATGCTTCAATTCGAAGATACAGTAGTTGGGCTGCTAACTATGGGATCAAAATTTCGAATTTGATGTTCTGTCTTACTAATTGGGGGTTTTAGAGTACTTTTTGACAACTTTAAGAAGCATTGGTCGAATTGCGTTTTTGAAGAAAAAATTTTTTCGACCCCCTTTCGGCCCCAAAAGCTTATCTGTAAACCCCAAAATCTATGCTCTATATTTCAGATCACTTTAGCGCTATCCTTAACCTACATGTTGAAGCAAGAAGCAACCGTTTACTAATATAACACAAAAATACAACAGCAGTTAGAACAGAGAATAGAGTATAAATCTTTCATAGTATAAATCGTTCATAGTCACGCTCTCCTTCCAAATTGCACCCCCTGCTACTACTCCTCCCCTTTACCAAGATGTGCGAAACGTCTTATCAGGTAACACCCCACTCTGCCATACGAAAAGGTGCGTCTGTTGGCCTGATATCAACTGCTAATCGCTGATGGTTTAGGACTAGAAACCAACCAGGGCTGTTGGGTCGGTTTTTTCCGCAGTTTTTTCCAAAAGAAAACGGGTTTTTTCCTAGGGTCTCGGAAAAAACTAAAATGCCGACAAAACTCAAGCAAGTTTTTAAAGGAAATAGCCATAATAACTGGTTAAATTCGCTTCAAGTGCTTTGAATTTACGTTAATAGAAGCCTTACAAGGCATTTCCATGGCATAACTTAGCTGTTTTGGCAAAAACTACTGGTACAATTTTCGGCAACTTTTATTATTTTTGTTGTTTTAAAATCAAATTACTATTCTAAGAGATGAAATTATTGCGTTTTGTAATAAATCTCACGCTGTTTCTTTGAATTCTGCCATAAAAAGCGATTGTTAAAAATTTTTCTGTCATCTTGAAAATAACTTTTGGAAAAAAACGGAAAAAACCAGCTTGAGTTTTTTTCCGGAAAACGAAGAGCCCTGAAACCAACCAATCAACCATCCAACCAAACAAACAAACAAACAGGTGTCAAGCAAAACTACGAGTGTCTATGGTACAGCGTTTTCGATGAGGCTCTACTACATTAGTTCAGAGAATGCCTAGAGGTGGCCAGCCATGCACTTTGCTGAACTAGGGGCCCGCTGAGCTTTGTGCAATGCTTAGCATGCATTTTACATTCCGAGTTTAAGACAAAAGCCTTAAAAAGCATTAAAAAGTTTAAATAACTGAAGAAAATATTGCAGTCTGCTGAGCGCGCTCCCTTTAAACTCTTAACCCTAGCCAGTGGTTTCTTTTTGGCCCGCTAACCATCCAATCGGTCGGCCAGGACACGCTCGCTCAAATGACACTGAGAGCTAAAAAAGCCGTCTGTTCCAGCTAAAGCTTGAAGTAAATTCCCGATTTTTGACAATCTGTAAATAATCTGACTGTCTTTTCCCTCCATCAAGCGTGCACTTTTCTCTGTTTCAGTTTCACATACCTAAAGAAATAGTGGCAGGGCTTTTGCATTTGACAAACGAAATCATGAATTTCCGCATGTCTGAACTACGGGCCGCATATACCAACGGATTAATCATAGAATTAATTGCTCCACCAACTAAACAAATCGGTGTGAGCGTGCCCAAAAAGGCGGCCGGCATTCCAGCAAGAGCGCTAACTATGTATGCAACATTGGGAATGACCCATAGACAAATATAAAACACTAGAATAGTATTCACGGCTCTGCTCATTTTCAACCGATTTTTTAGTGTGTTTTTCGCAGCTTGAGTGGTTGCAATGATCAATTTTTCGGTGGTTCGCTTCATGCAAATCATCGCTCTGACGTAAAAATAAACGACATTCGAACAAGCCAGAATATTGAACAGCCCCCAATACAAAACAAAAAACGGACTGGCACTACCTCCCGGGGTACAAGTTGGCGGGACACCATTAATGTCTACACCTGGAAAGAAAGAAAACAGACTAAGGTAGCTGAAAGCCAGCGTGAACACTAATACACGCTTAGCCCTTTTGGCTTGCGCAGACACATCGTGTTCATATGCGAATGGCATTTTGAATGCTTTGTATCGGTCGTACGCAATGGCTAGAGTGACCAGTTGATTGGCGTATAAGCCGGCTACTACCACTGAGGGCACCGTCAAGCAGAAGAACCTTGTGTAGGACGCCCGGCTCAGCTGCAGATACAGTTGTCCAGAGGACTGAATTATTCCTCCAATACCTAAATGCTACCACAGATATATGATGGAATAAGATATGGAAGTGAAGTAGTAGATGTACTTACAGACCATCAGATCAACTGCGGCCAGAGCGGAAATGAGGTGAGAACATTCTAAGCTCCGTAGAGTTGAGTATCTCATATATGTACCCAGCACGATAACATTGCCAATGATACCAAGTTGGCCACAAAGGTTGGTGATGGTGTAGATCACCAGATGCTCGGTGGTGTATAGATAGTCTAGGGTAGCATTCATCGTTGCAACAAGTATGCCGCCATCTGCAAGAGAATTGTACAGGGTGTCCCAAAAAATTGTAATATTTCTTTCTGTAAATCTTGACCAAATTGGAACATACATAGGTACCAAAATCGTTGGAATATTATGTAAGTTTTGTGCACCAGGCCTGACCCAATGCTGAGGAATTAAAGAAATTGTGACATTTATTAATTTCAGAACTTACAGATAGATATGGTGTTAAAAATGGAAACTTTTCATTTTGCTGAAAATTTTCGCAACTCTTCGCCAATGACCTGAAACTTGCAGAATATCTGCTAAAAACAGCAGGGAATTTGGTCAGTCGAAATTTTATGCATCAAGATTCAGTAAGTATTGAGAAAGTGGATAAGCACCTGAACATCGGTTTTTTCAATGAGGAGTTCAAGAAATCAGATCTTCAAGGGAATTCCTGATTTTCTCAAGTTGTTATCGCTCTCCATGGATGAAATTTTAACACATGAAATTCCCCGCTTTTTAGAAGGTGCTGTATCTGCAAGTTTCACATCCTTTGGTGAAGGTTCGGAGAAATGACACAAAACGAAAAGTTTCCATTTATGCATCTATAGGTTTTGAAATTAACAAATTTCACAAATTCTTCAATTGACTGGGTCAAGCTTGGTGCACTAAATTTTAACACACGCTATTCCAAGGATTATGACGCACATGTTCCAAATTTTAGCTTATTTAGAAGATTTGGTCAAGATTTGGGGAAACGCGACAGCAAAAGAAATGTTTCAATTTTTGGGACACTCTGTAGTTATGTACTTTTATAATTAAATTACTAGCGTTTGTTAGATTGATTTCTCGAATTTCGGGTTCGGATCCGATCCGATGTGCCCGTGGTTCGTCATCTCGGACGTATCCCTTCTATCACTGCCAGCCACTCTAGCCATGCTGTTTGGCGCCAGGTACTAAGAGAGTGCCTGGCGCATTGACGTCATGGTGCTGACAGCTCCCAACGTCCGCCCGGTCTTACGGACTAAACCGGTATAGGCCTTATTGCTGGTTTCTCCGACAACCCCTGGCATCATTGATCTTCTTTTCCAACGTGGCATGCTATTGTATTGGAGCGGCTTCAGTGCAATGGCAGATCCAGTTGGTTCCCATTTTATCTACTCGCTGTAAACAGCTTTCGGTGGCCTGGATGGAGCGTTGTGCCGACGACCAACTCTTTGCAGCAAGAAACTTGCCGCGCCGAGAGGATGAGCGCACGACGTCGCGCACAGTGACCATGTGGCCTAAACCACTACACCAACTGTGCCAGCTTCGGGTTCGGATAGCGCACAAACATGCTTTCCTCAATCAATGCACAGCCCTTTAAGGACAGCCTTTTCTTTGAAATTGACTGTGCATATGTGCATATGCAAACATAATTGTCTAAGCTACTGTGTATTTACTTTAGATCCATTAGATGCTAGGTTTCTGAAGAACAGGTAGCAACGTTAATGGATTTTTCATTAACATGGTAGAAATGATAATTTCAGCACTGGAGTGCTACTAGCTTTAAAATCGTTGACGATGTTATTGATAACACGTAATATGCTATTGATTTTGGTCAGTAGCGAACCCAAAGGGTGTTGGATGGACACATCCCTTTGCGGTTGAAGTAGGAAGAAAAATCCCGCCCGAAAATAAGAGAAACTTAATGAAAAGAGAAAGAAAGAAATAAGAGAAACAGAATGGCAAGAACGCAACGGCTGAAAATCACATTTTTCCATCAATTACTGAGGTTGATAAAATTTTTTGAAATCAAATTTCCCATTCAATAATCACAGTTTAGACTTAAAAATCAGGGGCTTTGGAGTACTGACAGACTAGTTTAAGAAACTTTGATTGAATGCCGGTTTTCGAAGACTAAAAAGGGCTTTCGGCGGCCTTTTGGCTCATCTTTATGGAATCTCTCAACGTAGGTTTTATATTTCAGATTATTGTAGCGCTATTTTTAATTTGCAGATTGATGGCAAGATGTCTACTACCTGGAGTTCTGGAAGGCAATCAAGCCTACTACTGATAATGCTCTGTTATTCTTACAGATTTTTTAATTTGTGAATGTGAATACGGCTTAGACCTTAAAACAGCCTAAGTCCACTATCACAAATTTTTAAAAATATGAAAATCAGGAAACATGTGGTTGTCCAAACTCAAGTGCAGAGTAGCACTGGCACTGGTATGGGCCTCTTTTGGCATAATACACTTTAGGGCATAGCAGTTTGCACAATTTATTTCAGACTGGCCGAAAACTCTGAACGCGTTTTTCTCGTTTCATCTATTTATGGACTGAGACATTTCTTCGTCTGAACGCTTCAATTTCTGTAAACCTTACGTTCAAAATACAAATATTACTAATACAGTACAGATAAAAAGTGTCCCATCGATTGCCTTCCATCACTTTCGTTCTCGGTCAGTTCTTTATCGATTTGGCTCAAAATTTCAGCAAAAAATTCTAGGTTTTGCTGGTCTTATGAGCCGAAAACGAAGAATCGGGGTAAACGGAAGTTTTATTTTTTTCGGTAATTTGAACAGTATGGCTTTGAAAGTTTTTCAAGAATGATTGTTATTGTAATTGGACGTAACAAACATACTGTGTCGGCACCGCTGTAACTTAAAGAAGACGAAAGTTCAAAAACATTTTCTTTTCGTATCTGGCTTTTCTTCGTAAAACCTTTAGAATGACAATTCTGAAAAACACTTGTGTAGGAAAGGTTCTATTGATGTGGAACAAAGTCTAACTGCGAGCCGAGCGCCGATTCAATGTTACAGCGTCGGCACACGTTGCGTAGATTACTGTTTCTCATTCAGTACATTTTCGTCTAATTTTTCGTTTGAAACGAGACGCTGTCCTAAAGAAAGAAAGAAAGAAATTTATGAACATCGTCTAGTACAAAAGTCAAGTAGATACCGATCAGATTCAAAGGACAGGCTGGGCCGATCGACCGGCTTCTAATGCCCGACCCTTAGTATATGCAAGTAGATTCAGACCTGATAGTTCACTTTTAAAAGCATTTGCAGAAGAGGAATTTACCACTGAAGAAGGCAATGCGTTCCAAATACCTGTTACCCTGTTGGCAAAGAAATTTTTGGTTGTGTCGAGACGAGTATACTGTGTAAATAATTTCAATCTGTGGCCACGCGTGACAGACACGCGCGCGAATTCAAATAATTCCCCGACCGGAACATCCACCAATCCATGAAGAATTTTATACACCATAACCAAGTCCCTTTCAATCCTTCGCTCTTCAAGAGACTTCAAATTTAAAGCAGATAATCGGTCATCATACGAGAGATCCCGCATACCGGGTACACGGCGAGTGAAAGAGCGCTGGACTCGCTCTATCAGATCAATGTCCTTCAGCAAGTACGGATTCCAGATTTCTGAGGCATATTCCAACTGTGGTCGCACAAATGTCTTGTACATTTGCAACAAGAACCCTTGGTCTCGTGACAAAAATGTTTTAAATATCAGATTTATTTTCTGGAAACATTTAGTAGCTAAATTTTGACAGTGCATAGAAAACTTCAAGTTATCCGTTACTATTACCCCAAGATCAGTCATAGTAGAAACGATTGGAATTCTAATATCTGAAATAGTGTACTGAATCTGATCTTCGTTGGTATGTCCTAAGTGCAGAGCTGAGCACTTTTGAATGGCAACTCCTAACTGCATACCTGATGCCCAATCATATACTCTATTTAAATCAAATACTCTATTTAAATCAAATACTCTATTGAGTTGGGCAAATGTTTTTGTATGTAAGCTTGATCGGCAACCAATCGCCTTGTCTACGCGTCCGCTCATGAACGTTCAGATCCATCAATGATGGGATGAGCTGGACTTGCTAGATTATTTTAGTCACGGCGCTTTTTCACTTTTGTTCTTTTAATCTCGCTAATTAGCAATTAGTTCGGTGTTAGAATCATATACATATATATAAAACCAAGCGACGGTTCAGGTTTAGAGTTGTAGTCAGGGTCAAGGGAACGGCCGCTGATGGATATATTGTACCGCGGCACGCATGACTACAGGTCGAAAAGGCGTGTTCTAAGCTGAGATGTGTAAAGCATGCAGTAATTAGATGTTGGTACATAGAATAGCAATCTAGAAAACGGGAGCAGTCGTTTTATACTACATACAGTCGTTTTTGTAAAAGATTTGCAACTGAAGTCTTCTCTCCAGATATTACCAAAAAATATAAGAACGGCTGCCGCGGCGGCTCTTTTCCGATTCTCCAATTGACGTTCCTCAGTTAAAAGTTGAGTGTAGGTGTGAGTATTGCAAGATGATGGGCTCATCGGGTCAGACGATAGGCGGTCACGGTGCAGGCAACAGCAGCAAACGAAAGGAAATCTACCACTTCGAAGCGCCGTTCACCCTCTACGGAACCAGCTGGAGCCCCAAACCCAACCACAAATTCCGCTTGGCGCTCGGCAGCTTTATCGAGGAGTACAGCAACAAGGTACCTACCTATGCATCTTTCCCACGCACACCGATCCGTAACAACTTGAGGAGAGATGTCTGAACGGCATACCTGCAGTTTGGTATCTACCTAAAATCGTGCAGCCACCAAACACTGTAATGTAACCTTGGTCTGGAAACTTTTGATGTAGATGCTCAGATGCATGTATGGAGCTTTACGACGTCCAGTCCCGGTCAGACTGGTTTCGAACCCACAAACAAACACTCTCACGGATGCCGTGGCGGCCGTGACACATACATTGGGTAGTGTAAACTGGCAAAACTGACTTTTAGGGGTCCCTAATGAGGGCGTAGGTATATCTCAGGATCTAAGCAGAGCACAGTAATGAAAATTTCAGCAATCTTTTAAGAATTTATTGATCTTTCATTTAAAAAAGGATTCACTCAAATCCGTTGAGATTTTCAGTTGCTACAGCGGTGGCAAAACTGACTATTAGGGGTCCCTAACAAAAATTTAAATTTTATCTACCGTATTCAGTTGACTCCTAAGCCTAAGCCTGAGCCTAAGCCTAAGCCTAAGCCTGAGCCTTAGCAAGAAAGTGATTAATTAATATAGGTACGTATAATAGAGGGACCCCTAAAAGTCAGTTGTTAAGGCAAATCTCAACGGATTTGAATGAATCTTTTTTCAAATGAAAGATCAATAAATTCTTAAAAGATGCTGAAATTTTCATTAATGTGCTCTGCTTAGATCCTGAGATATACGCCCTCACTAGGGACCCCTAAAA
This sequence comes from Sabatieria punctata, assembly GCA_030248155.1. Classification (NCBI taxonomy): domain Eukaryota; kingdom Metazoa; phylum Nematoda; class Chromadorea; order Araeolaimida; family Comesomatidae; genus Sabatieria; species Sabatieria punctata. Next base: position 15,022 of record JASANB010002335.1, read on the forward strand.
GTCAGTTAAGCCGTGTAAACTACCCATGACCAATACTAGACCTGACCCAAATGCTGGGGTGTGTGGGTTGTAGGCCGATTTTGCAAAAGAAGTGGTCAAAAAGTTTAGTTACAAAAGAAATGGTCAAAATTTTGGGCGAGAGGGAAGAGAATGACGCAGTGCAGTTCTAATTGTTGTGCGGTTTAGGTGGTGGTGGTGCATTTAAACGAAGACGAGGGCGAATTTACACTAACCGATTCGTTCGAGCATCCTTATCCGGCTACGAAGCTCATGTGGATTCCCGATACGGTAGCCTAGTCTGCTTGCCAGTTTCTAAGCCACTGTGTCTGTTCAGAAAGGACAGTACCCTGATTTGTTGGCCACCAGTGGAGACTACCTGAGAATCTGGAAGTGTGGCGAGCCGGGAACCGGAGTGCAGCTGGAATGTCTACTCAACAATGTACGTACAACACTGGTTTTTTGCTCTTTCACACTCAGGCAAGTAAATGCTTTCAAACGCTGTGCTGTGTTCGGCCAGAAGAATTGAAAATACCGACAATTTTTTTGGTAAGGTAAATTTACTGTCCGAACAGAAAACAAACTGAGCAGATCAAGGGGAGGGCCGTTTATTTCTAAAAACACCAAATTTTACCTCTACACCATACATGTACCAGGGGTCTGCCCCCACCCGACTTAGGCCAGACTCCCACGGATGGGAACCCCTCCCCTAGACGATTTTTCCGACCCCCTCCGATTTTTCTGGCAAGTAATTTTTTGAGCAAATTTTTCGATTTTTTTACAATTTCAGACACAAAAATTGCCAAAATCGCCTGCAAAACAGCACTTTTTAGCTGTATTTCAGCCCAAATTAGCGATTTTTTCGATTTTTGAGCGTTTTTAGTGCCCAATCCCCTCCCAAAATTTGGGCTCAGACCCTCCAGCCGGCGCCAGACTCCCCTCTTCGGCGGATGACCTGTTACATGTATGCTCTACACAACCCTAATACAGTCAGTCAGGCACTTAACGCACTTAAGCACCTAATGGGCAGCAAGGGGGGTTTGTAGGCAGGGCTACCCCATTGACTTGACATAATGTATTAGGACCCCTAGCCAGAAAGGCCAAAGCCAGAAAGTATGCCAATTGAATGGCTCTGAAAAGAGCGAGGGGTGTCCTGAGCTGTCCGAAAGGACAGTGGAACTCAAAACAAACAAACCTAATTACCGGTACGCATCTGCCTAAGTGTAAGAGTTTGAGCAAAAATCACAGACATGAAAGTGCAAATTTAGAACCGGAACTCAGATTTTTGTGCGCCTCTCACCTCTTTCGACTGGAACGAAGTGGACCTCGGACTGATCGGCACTTCCAGTATCGACACCACCTGCACCATTTGGGGCATCGAAGTAGCCGCTTTTTTCCTTGCCTTGCCCACCTTTAGTATGTGGCAGTTGTTTTGTTGTTGCAGACGGGGCAGGCCATCTCGTCAACGCGCAGAGTGAACGGGCACGTAAAGACGCAGCTGATTGCGCACGACAAGGAAGTCTACGACATCGCCTTTTCAAAGGCTGGCGGAGGAAGGGACATCTTTGCTAGCGTTGGTAGGACTTCAGTTCTAGCCACTTTTTCAGTTTGGTCTGTGTTCAACTCATACATGTAACAGGTCAGACGCCGAAGGGCGGTTGGGGGGTCTGAGCCAAAAGTTTGGGAGGAGGGTAGGGCACTAAAAAACGCTCAAAAATCGAAAAAATCGCAATTTTTGGACATGTATGGTTCAACTTAACGCTGTCTGTTCTGCGCACTTTATTTTAGATTTTTACGGTTTCTTAGCTTGTCCGATGTTGCGCTCAGTACCGGTAGAAGTAAACAGTTTTTCCTATCAGCTCACTGAATGGAAAAATTTGAAACGTTTCTGTGAGCTCTATTCTTGGCCGTTTTTTCTGTTAATTGGTCTAGAGTTTCTGTCGTAGAAACTGTAGTGGCTGTCAAATTTTCAACAAAAAATGTCAGCTTGTTGTCTCGCAATGGTTGTTCAAAATGTTCCGTTCAGGTGAGCTGAACGGAAAAATCGTTTGTTTCTACCGCTACCGGTAGCGCTACCGGTAGAAACAAAAGACTTTTCCGTTCAGCTCACCTGAGCGGAACATTTTGAACAACCATTGCGAGACAACAAGCTGACATTTTTTCTTGAAAATTTGTCAGCCACTACTGCAGTCTCTGCAAAAGAAACTTTAGACCAATTTACAGAACAAACGGCCAAGAATTGAGCTCATAGAAGCGTTTCAAATTTTTCCATTCCGGTGAGCTGAACGGAAAATTGCTTGTTTCTACCAGTACTGATTGCAACGTGTGTTGTAGGGGCAGACGGCAGTGTGAGGATGTTCGACTTGCGGCATCTGGAGCACTCGACCATTATCTTCGAAGAGCCCAGTCGCACCCCTCTGCTTAGACTGGCCTGGAACAAACAGGACCAGAACTACCTGGCCACATTCCCTCAGGACTCCACTGAGGTCTCTTCCTTTCCTTTCTTTAACACAGCAAAACTTAGACGTGAAGCCGCCTTTTTCACAGCACAAAACCGTTGGTGCTAGTTGTTTGGTGATAGATTTCGTGAAACAGTTTTTTATTCTCAGCCTTTCTAAACAGTCACTGTTGCCGCTTCGGGATCTAGGGCCCGACCGGATCCGATCCGGCCGCATGTCGCATATATCCGAACCGGTGCTGGATCGGGATATTGGGGAACCGGATAGTTAACAAATATTATTCACTAGAATTCAATATTTTGTATGATTTTTGGCCGTTTTATGATAGTGATAACGTTATTAATGCTACATTTAGAAGAACTACTGCTTTATAAGCCCAGTTTTTCTATTTTGTACTAACTTTTTCTGTTACAACCGCTCAAAATCCTTCATTTCTGAATAAATATGCCATGGCAGATTACTTGGAAATTGCCGTACTTAAGACCAGTGGCATATCCAAGGAGTGTAATGTGGGTTTTCCCCATTTTCGGTGGAAGTAGGGTAGAAAAAAGATTGGGCAAAAATAAGAGAATCAATTATGACCTACAACTGGAACGGTCTATTTCACGCTCAGAATGCGTTTTGAAGGCAAATTCTCCAAAAAAATTCTCTTACTGTAAATTTCTGTTAATTTTACGCCAATAATACCTTCTAGATGCATTTTTTGAAGGCTAATTTTTCTCGCTCTGGTTGAACAGCCGCCCAAGCAGCAGTGTTGTTAGGCTCTTTTTTGGAAGCCCATTTCGATTTTTTTTTATTTTATTAACCGTATGGAAATTTTGTGGGAAATGGCTGAATTTAGCCTCAGATGTACATTAGTAGTGCAGTTCTATCAATTTCATTCCTATTTTAAGCCTAAAAATAGGTTTTGAATAGAAGCAGCCACTCTGTGAGCAATTCTGCAGGAAGAATATCGACTCTCAGGCTGTAACACTAAGTTTGAACCAAAGTATCAGCTTTTGTATTTAAAGTTGCGTTGCTTCTGAGGCATCCTTGCAGCTCCTACAAGCACAGGATTTTCTGGAAAGCATTTTTTAAGTTAATTCAATTTTTTTCGCATTTTATACAATTTCTGATCCTAAAATGTTAGAATTAGCTGTAAAACAGCGATCTGCCCACTTTTAAATTCTAAATAGCAATTTTTGAACTATACCCAGCCCACCAATTTGGACTGATAAGCCGGTGCCCCTTCGGCAGGTGACCTGTTAGCTGTGGTATGTTTTTAGGTGGTAATACTGGACATAAGAATTCCGTGCACCCCAGTGGCACGTCTCAACAACCACCGGGCCTGCGTCAACGGCATTGCTTGGGCGCCCCACTCCAGCTGTCACATTTGCTCTGCCGGTGACGACCAACAAGCCCTCATCTGGGACATTCAGGCCATGCCACGACCCATAGAAGACCCGATTCTCGCTTACCAAGCCGCTGGAGAAATCAACCAGGTATTTTGATTGTTTCAATTAGACTGCACACACACATTCGGCTGGTTTACTGAGTATTGGGGTTTTGCTTTGTGCCTTATACTGATTGGGCGCTTAAAAATCTTGAAAGTTCGATCCGGGATTAGCTGAAAGAAACCCTACTTGAGTCAATCAACTAGAAGTTAGCACAATTTATGCCGGAATTTATATATGAATACATAATTTCACACGCACATGCGCACTTGCTTGTCCAATCGCCATTGGTTAATGGGGTGTCAGGTAGCGATCGGCCGGAACCAAAATTTCAACTGGAACTGGAACTTTTCAGTGGAGGCTAAAGATTCGAAATAGCACCAAGAACTAAAAATTCTAGCTGAAAACTGCAGAAGACAGGGTACAGGGTGCTTTGCTAAAGTTAAAACTGGTACAACTGCCATGAAACATTACTGTTTTACATATCCACGGAGTGTTTACGTACTGTTTAAGCACTAAAAACATTGATTTAGTTTTAGTTTCGTGGTTTATTGAGAATCCTACATTCCCCCTGCACTCTTGATGAATTTGCGTTTTTTTTAGGTTTGGCTCAATGTCTTTGAGACCTCTGTTTTTTTAAGTTTCGGCTTAAAAACATGGAAACAACTAAAATTTTCCCTCTGAAACTACTGTAGCACAATTTAGGCTGCAGTAAATTACTGTGCATTTGTGTGCACTTCTGAGAAAAAAGTAATGTTATCAATAAAAATTGTTGTCTGAAACAAAGAATAGTGTTTAGCGTTATTGCATGGAAGTTAGCAGGTTTTGCTTCCAAAAAGAGCGAAATATAAAAAAAGTTCCGGTTCCGGCACCCTTCAGCACTAGAACCGGGCCGGAAACGGAATTCCGGTCGATCGCTAGTGTCAGGTATTATTGGGTTTTCCTGGTGTAGTTCGCACTCTACCAAAAAACATACGTGTAATCGTGTAAGTGATTCGTTAAAAGTTAACTTATGACATAACTTCTCGGTGTTTAGGTTTCCTAGCACATTGATAATAATTAGCTTTCTTTTTTCTTTATCGGTTTTTCTCATTATTGTTTGCACGAGACATGGGCTAGCATTTCGGCTGAGGGGGGTAGAATTTTCAATTCCTGAGGGGGGTAGGAGCGCCTGAGGGGGGGCTGAGGGGGTGGTAAGCCAAAAAGTCCGATTTTTGGCTAAAATCAAGGCTTTGTTGCTTATTTTTCATTAAAATAAGCTAAAATAAGCTATTCTGAGCTCATTTACACCTAATCCAGGCATATTTTTATCATAATTTTCTATACAAAATTCTTCCAAAAAATTCCTGAGGGGGGGGTAGCGGCCGGCTGAGGGGGGGTAGGTCAGAGCCTGAGGGGGGGCCAACCCCCCTCAGCCCCCCCTTTGCCCATGTCTGGTTTGCACTCTATGTAGTCAAAGTTCTAATTCCGGAATAAAAATGCAGTCAGTTCAAAAATTAAAAAGCAAACAATCGGCTGAGGAGACGGTGCTGGTTGAGGTTGTCGTGTCATTTCAGGTGCACTGGTCGGTGAGTCAGCCGGATTGGATCTCCATCTCCTTCAATCGGTGTCTGGAGATTCTGCGCGTCTGAGGCGTGGCATTATCTCGGCAGCTTTATCTTATTACTAATGAGAGTGCTGTGTGCATTATTCTTTTCTACTACTTGTATCTGCAAATTATGTGAACGCATCCTTCCCCTTTCTTTACGTATATCGTCTTATTCTTCTTCTTTTGTTCATTCGGGTATTCAATTACTTTGGAACCGGACCGGACCGTATCTTATAAATTTTGTGTAGCAAACAGTCATGCGAAGCGAATAGCTAAGAAAGTTTGTGTGAAATTTTTTTCCTTCCTCTTTTGTTAGTAATTCTAAAACGTGCAAGATTTGCGAATACGTACATTCTCTCTCTTAACTGAACGGAATGGTTATGCTTTGCGTTCTGTTTTATCCCCATAATGTGTCTATAAGGTTCGGTTTCCACGCTATCTTGTCCGCAACCCGATTGTGCATACGTTTACTCGTTTTTGGAATGGTTATCTGTGTATATGCGACTTGAAACTCAGGGAAGTAAAAACGAATCTGTTTTCATTTCTACTTGTAAAACATTCTATAGATAAAACCAAAATTTCGTGACTGTCCAAATTGCTTTATTTTCTCTTAGCCAGCGCACAGCAAACAATTGCATCGTTCAGCTTGGCAGTTCTAATTATATTGTGCAAATGAGACACGTCTTTGTGGTTGCCGGCTTCGTAGAAGCCTTTCGTACATTTGATCGTGGCGATTGAGCAGCGAGAGTAATCGAAAATCCGGCACCTCTGCAACAGGTCGGATGATTCAAAAATTATAAATAAACACATAGTTGGTTGGGTACCCTTTGGTTGCGATGACATTGGCAGGCGTCGCCAACAAATTGACCGTTCGGCTCTCCGATGAACTGCTCGGAACAACGACATCTATTGCACTCACAGAAACCACGACCTATACTGTACAGTTGATTAATTTGTACAGGTTATTACTGTAGCGTACCGCCGCAGATCTGTCTTCTGTACGTTGGACAGTTCTTATTGTCGCATTGACAGTACTTTCCACTTATTTCTAAGTCTGGCTCATCCTGTAATTTTAGTCGGTACACAGTTGTTCTGTAATATAGTCAGGCGGCAGTAGTAACAATACCATATGACCTTATAAGATAAGTAAGAAAATAGCACCTCAGGTCTGTGACAGAAGCATAGACCACAGATGCATCGACCTCTGCCGGAACACACTTCTTTTTCGCCGGGATGACTAAAACCATCCCTCGTTTTATATGGCGTTTAATCATTTTAAAATCATCGTAGTCCATTTGAAAGAACGAACACAAATTACTATTTACGAACATTGTGTACGTTCGCCTCTTTCTTGTGCTCGCCGCGTTTGCTTTCGGTGTGTACGTATATGTTGTTCAACGCCTCTCGGGCAAACAAAATAGTTAAACAGTCAGGGAAATAACGGCATATATGGTATCGGTTCAACAGGAAGTGGTACCATATATGGTATCGCTACCATGGTACCCCTTCGATCGAGGCCATGGTACCGATGGCATCCCTTCGATCGAGACCTCAGGTGATACCATATATGGTACCCTTGGAGCCCCTTGGAAAAAAACGAAAAAACTGCGGGGAAAAAAAGCGATCAAACCGCGATAAAAACCGACCCAACAGCCCTGCATCTGCGTGAGCGCTTGTTCCTGGGTTCGAAATCAGTTGAAGCAACTAAAGTAGTGGATAAAAATTTTGTAAAGTTTTGCATATTTCTTTGATGAAGGGCAAGACTTTGTCTATACCTTATATGTATCAAGTAATCCAGAAAATAGGCTAACCAAAACACCTCTATATTCTGGTCTGGACCACTATCAACTTTCAAGCCAGGCCATCGAAAGCCGGTGGTGACCAGTAGCAAATTGGAAGCCACTGGTTCTACCTTTGCACCCAAAGTACAATACGTACATTAGCATGCATAATGATTGTATAGGCACATTTTTATGCTTCACCTGAGGTCTCGATCGAAGGGATACCATATATGGTATCGGTAATGGTATCGGTACCATATATGGTATCACTTGAGACCTCGATCGAAGGGGTACCATAATTGTATACCGATACCATATATGTCGTTATTTCCCTGACTGTTAACGTTCGCCTAAAGGGGATATTTCGATTTGCCTTCTTAGATGACTAGAAGTTCTATTGAAAAGAGAACTCCAGCAAACATAAAGTACTCACGTACATAACGTGTAAAACGCAAAAATCGTGTTCGCCTGCTAAATTCGTTTGGCATGTGCACAGTATCTCAATAGTCTGGGTGGGATTTCTGAATGTTTAACAGTTTAACCAAAGATTGTATCGGCACCACATATACTATGGCATCAGATAGGGGTCGTGAACCTATTCACTACCGTATAGCAATGTCTCTACCACAGTTACTACTGTAGGTTTTACCGTTTGCATGCAGCTTCGGAGAACTGAGGATCGAGGGAACAGCGGGATTCCCTTCCATCAAATAAGTCCTGCCGTCTCAGTAACTTGAGAATATCGCACTCACATTGCGGCTCTGCAAGCGCAAGCGAAAATAATATTCATCGACAATGAAAATGCCTCTACCAAAATCTTTCTTCGCAATTGCAACCGGTTCCAAGTGCTGGCCGATACAGTGGGCGAAATAGAAAGACAACAATATTGCGCAGAACGACATAATTTTAATGGTAAGACCTTGTTTCTCCTCTGCTCCACGCACACAACACGCCTACGCTTATGTTTTCCTTTCCGTACGACGACAAAATCCCACTCGCCGCATATTCAATTGCATTTCGGAGTAAAAAGAATTGCGTTTATCGATTTGCAAGTTGGTTTAGTCTTGTTGATGAGTTAAAGAACACAAAAAAGAGAACAAAAATGAACAATAACAAGTAATAATAATCAAACAGTTCGGTCGGCCAAAATCGAGTTCCAGCGACTCTCGTCTTCTGCCAGCGAGGACGTTTCTTGGCTCAGTTTCTCTTTGAACCGTTCTAGTAACAGCTCCATTTCACTGCATTTCCATTGCTCCTTAGACGGCGACCAACTACTAGACGACAGAAACGAACTGCCTACAAGAATATCCATTTATTGATTGATTAGCCAGATAGACACCGACCAGATAGATCGATCGTGGGTTCTATGGGTGAAATTCGGTCCAAATCGATAGATTCATTTCGGTTTCTCAACCTTTCCGATAAGGGAGAGATGAAAATATTATGCAACCGACGTCTCTTAAACGCTGGCACTGCCGAACCAGGACAAGGCGGAAAGTCCTGAAAACTATACAGTACGTCCTTGTCGAAACCTGCTGGTCTAAACTATTTTGCCAAGCTCTTCTACAGAAACCGAGGTCAATCATAACCATACACAGTGTTGGACAAAAACAGAGCGTCTGGCCATTATTATGATTTGTTAAAAGTTTGTTTTGGCCAAGTCCTAGCCTGCTAGCCTTCCGTCTGTCACGCCCTTCCGAAATAAACTGACCCGAATTTTCAGACGTCAATTTTGAACGTAATTATCGCACGAACCCTTCATCGGATCTGTCCCAAATTTTGCAGCATAACCAATCTTTATGGACTTAGTTTCAGTCTTCTAGGTGAAAATTAGCATTCTCAAAAATGAGGGCGTTATTTCTTGCACAGAAAGCAGGGTTATACGAACTAGTGGGGTCGTGGATTACAATCGCCTCAAGTAAAGCAACACAATGAACACCTAAATTAGGCCATACAGCCGTGCTTTATGCTTAGAGGGCACTACCCTCATTTTTAACCATTTTTAACAATGCTAATTTTTCACCTTGACTCAAAGTAAAAATCCGCCAGATTTTAACCGGTTGTGTTAGAAAGCTGAGCTCTTCAGGTTCTTAAGTCCATATAAAGATTGCTTAACCTGCAAAATTATGGAGAGATCCGATGAAGGGTTCGTGAGATTTACGTTCAAAATTGACGGCTGAAAATTCGGATCCGTTGATTTCGGAAGAGCATAACTCGAGGCTACAGAAGGCTAGCAGGCTAGGACTTGGCCAGAACAAACTCTTAACAAATAATAATAATCGTGCCAAAAATCTTTTCATTCGGCTGATAATTGACGGAATGGCGGCCATTTGAAATTATTCAGAAAACTCGAAAACAGGCCAGGCGGTCATTTTTTATGACCAATACTGTATGCAACAGGGGGCCTTGGGGCTGCGATTTTTCCGACACTCTCCGAGTAATTTTTTGAGCAAATTTTTGCGTATTTTTGAATTTCAAACACTAAAATTGCTAAAATCACCTGTAAAACAGCGCTTTTAGCTGTAGTTGATCCCAAATTAGCGATTTTTGACGATTTTTAGCCGAAAAACAACGCAATTTTTGAGTGCCCAACCCTCCTACCTAGAATTTGGGCTCAGAGCTCCCCGACCGGCGGATGACCTGGTACACGTATGATTCATACTATACCTGCAATTTGCAACCTTAGCATAAATGCGCTACAAAATGCACTTCTAGGCGTTTTAGAGACGAATTTTCGGACTTTGAAGCTTCCTCTTCTCCAGGGACACGCTTCCCGGTTAAAACGCCTTGAACCCTCACCTAGTAGGCAAATAGCTACCCCTCGCCGAAAAACCCAACTACCTTTTTCGGGAAATCGGAATACCCCCTCCCTGACAAGTCGTACCCCTACACTTTTTTGTCGGTCGATATCTTCCTACCTCCAGTGCTCTCCTGCGATAGCGGTTGATTTTGGTCTGCGCTCGCCATCTCTGGAACAGTTGCCTGGTTCGCTCAGTTTGCTGACCGGTTCTAATGGTCTTCAGTTTGTGCAACGCCGCCGTTCCCAGTCTGGCTCGCACCGCCCACTCCCAGTTGGCCTCGGCAGCCGCCTCCATGCCTTTGTTCAGGTCAAAGGTCAGACTCCATCGGCGAACCGGTCGACTGCTCGGTTTCAGCATCTGACCGCCTTCAAAACAGAAGCAATAATAATAATAATAATGAGTGGAAAAGTCTGATATTTTCGGCTAAAATCAAGAATTTTGCGTTAAAACACTAGATAATTTTGAGCTCATTCACGTGTAAATTATACCTTACTAAATTATTAGATTATTTTCTCCAAAATTCGTCCAAAAATCATATTTCAGCACCATTTTGCACATCGCTACGGGCGCACACGACCTATTAGTACCTGGGAGCAAGGGAAATGTTTCAAGTGTGCGTCGCTGTCGACGACGTCGTTTGACGAAAGTCTTCCAGCGATCGGTGAACTGTCGCAGCCAGAGATTATCGAGATTTCGAATGATCCGTTCCAGTTTCTCGCGTCGCATCGTCGCTTCTGATTGGTGGACGTTGGTGCAAAGCTCGGCCGTTATCGTATCCAGCTGGGCGCCCAAAAAATCCCGATAGATCTTGTCGGCCAGTTGCAGAAAGGCCTGCCGTTTCTTGGCCATGCGTGCCGATCTGGAGACGATTAATTATCGATTAGTATTGTTGTTCAATCGTAGAACGCACAGCGTTTCGCGCCAACAAATCTCGCGTAGTTGACTCTCTACTGTAGAATCGATTAGTTTAGCGGTGCACTCCGCCGAGACTTGATCGATTAGTTTGGCCAAGAGCGCCATCTTTTGCTGCTGCTGCCGCTGCCTGTATAATTGCTGTTCTTTGTTGTAGGTGTCAGTTGCCACGGCACTAAATAGAACCTTGCAGATTTCAACGCGTTCAAAGAATTTTAAAGTGACACTAGACTTAGCTTTTATGTAAAGTTCGATCGAAACCAACATGACGACGCCAGAAAGAACGACCCGATCATGTTTTACAGTTGATTGATCGATAATAAGCGTATTTACCGAATAAGCGGACCGGTAACTTCTGGAATCAGATCGTCAATGAATTCGGCCGCAATCGCCTCAGTAACAGCACGACCGACAGCAACGTTCAAAGCTTCGGTCACCACCTGATTGCTCAACGACAAATACTAAACTGAGCACATTATTCTGATAACCAGGCGAATTTCCTAACAGCTTTTGGAGGCGTTTAGTAGAGTTGTATTTTGTCCCCTTACCGACTGACTTAGCACCATATGCAATTTGCGTTTCTCAGCCGCCTTCTGCTGCAGCTCGGCCGAGTGGATCGGTTCCGCCGGCAAGCCAGCATCACCCAAATAAGGCGCAATCACAGGATCACCGACGTAGCAGTTGTTCTCGTCGAAGCTGATGACCGGAAGTGGCAGCTGCACCGACTGCAGCTCGCCTCCCACCAACAACTGAAACTCAATGGCGCTCAACTAAAGTTGGTTGGTCTGGCCGGCGCCGACCTCGCCCACCGACTGGAAGCCGCATTTGTTCTGCAACACCGAATCGGCGCGTCTGACCGCCGGCGCCTGGGCCGGCTCGCCGAACTTCTCCCGGTTTATCACCAACATATCGCCGTCTGCCGAGTGACTGAGACCGTAGACGCCCGCGAACTGGAACGCCTGAATCGGATCCTCGAACGCCAACAACTTCACTATGTGACTGATCGGAATCTGCAATGTGGATGGATGGCCCATCACGCACACACATATCCTGCCCTTCCTGAGCTACTAGCCTAAACACGTCTTCGGTGTCAGTCTGGGCGGGTCTCAGTGTAGCTGTCCCGTTCCTGTTTGTCCTAACACGTGTGGTTGCTTGCTATTGTAGCTGTAGGTGGAAGTCGGCTCCCATTTACCTACTCATACAGGATGGCCAATTTATCTAGTTACCGAGTTTGGTCTTGCTCTAACTTTTGTGTTCGTTAATCAATTCGGCTGAAATTTTAACGAAGCATGCACACAAGTTTAGAATTTTTACTATCAAAATTTCAGCCAAGTCTGTCACTTCAGCCACTAGTTATGCACTTCGGCATGTGTGCACTTCAAAGCAAAAACAGGCAGAGTAGAATTTGCGAAGGAGTACTAATTTTTACAGCTCACCCTGTCTGGATTACCTTAGAACTTCTATAGTAGGACTGGGAAATAATCAGCATGGCTGTACGACGCATCTCATTGAAGTAACGGTGGGCAACACATGTCTGAAAGTACCACAGCTTTTAACACAGATACATATACCTTATCAAAATGGAAAACAGACTACTAGTCCATTTGGAAGAGCGAACACCGACTAACACAAATTATATACTAAGTTTTAAGCACAAAACAAATTGTGTTCGTCGCATATATCGATTGTTCAGCGCCTCTCGGAGTCTCAGGCCAACTCAAATCAAAGAGTAGGCGAACGAAAAGATCAGTGTTGGCCTACCTAAAGGATTTCTAATCTTAGACGCACCTGTAAGTAGGTAGCCTTGTTCCTGATCAATCGAAAGAACTGTTGGTAGTTGTTGTTCTGGTAGGCCATAAACAACTTGAGAGCCAAACGCACCGGAACTGAGTGTCGCACCGATTCTGCGTAGGTAGCTACTTGTCTAGGACGGTCGGTTCAGTTAGAAAGCCAGTCAATTAATCAATCTACTGCAAGATATCGGTATCGTCGAGGTTGAGCAAAATATCGTAGGAGCGAAATTCGGCTTCGTTGGCGCACGTTATGCCCGACTTCTTCATGTCCTCATAAATGTGCCGCAGACTTTGCAGACTCTTTGTCAGGTTCTCTGAAATTACGTTCCCGCTGCGAGCCGCAAAACCGACAGTTAGTTACTAACTAAGGTAGTACCAGTGTTTATTCTCTGATCGAAAGAGTCGCGTTCTAACTCGCACATGCGATGCGCGCAGAAGCAGTGAAATCGGACGCATTTCTCGTACAAATCCACCGCCACGCGGTCTTCTAACATTTGCTGCGTCAGATCCTACAAGAACACCTGCTTTTTGCCATCACAAGCGGCTTTAGAACAATTCTTGCCAGTGATTTTAGTTAGACCAGCTAAAAAGCCTCAGGCTCAAGTATTGTTGAAGTGTTTTGTGTATAGAAAATGATAGAAACCTTGGATAGCTCAGATTTCAAACAAAAAGCTCCACACCATGCTCTCATAAACCCAGCTCAGGATTTCAAAATTCTACCACCTCTCGCCCGAAACCAAATACAAGATCTGACGATAAGAATACAGCATTTCATTCAGCAAATTTTCAGTCAAGAAAAAACGGTAAAAGGTTTGCAGAATTATGTACATAGATCTGTTGCCCGCTTTCATAGAGGAGAAAGTTACCTTCCGAATAGCGCGCGTTCTGTCCCAGAGGAAGTCGAACCAGGCAGTCAGATCAGAACTCTGCTCGGGCGGACGGTCGGCGATTTCCGAAATCAAGTAGTTCATCGTCCGCACCAACACTTCACCCGGCCGCAGCTCATGGGGAAGCGGCTCTTCCTAAACAGAACAGTGGTTAACTTCTTCCTAAACAGTGGCATCTCCTCATTAATATACAAATTTGTCCCACCTACTTTGGAGATTAGATTCCTACCTGATCAGCGGAAGAGCGGGAGTAGTCCTTTACGCAGCGTTGATGGTGCAGGTCTTTGGTGGTGTCGTCTACCTCGAATATGGAGATTTTCTTCTGTACTTGTCTGTGGTAGCGTTCCTTCTCGGGACACATGTCTTGACACGTGCCTCTCGTGGCACTCGCCTCTTTCACGTCACTCACTTTGTCTCGTCCTAGTAATATAGTCAGGCACATGTATGCTAGCAGTTGGACTACGGTATCGCTTAGTGGCCAATCAGCGACAATCTACTTTTTGATGTAACAAAACAAGACTACGGCCTGAGCCGCGCAAACGGAAATTCCCTCCGCTCTTTCTGGGGACACGAAAATGGCTAAAATCGACTGTAATAAACAGCACTTTTAGCTGTATTTCAGTCCAAATTAGCAAGTGCTTACGATTTTTAGCCCAAAATTGCATTTTTTGCAATTTTTGAGCGTTTTTACTATCCAACCCTCTCCCTAGAATTTGGGCTCAGACCCCGATCGGCAGATGACCTGTTTACATGTATTAGTACCATACATGGGCCGGAAAAATCCGGAGGGGGGTGGGGGGTTGAGACCTCGGGGGGGGGGGGGGGTGTCCCCCCCGAAAAAAGGAAAAAAACGCCTATTTTGCCTTAAATAAGCGAAAATTTCCTCACTCCGGGAGGGGGGTGGGTGGGGGAGGGGGGTATGGCCGGCCGAGGGTGGTATGGCCGACCGAGGGGGAGGGGTATACCCCCCTTACCCCCCGGCCCATGTATGATTAGTACTCTACATCTCCCCAGAATTTGAGCTGTGGCCAATCAGCTTCTTACCTCGACTGATGTGACACCATGGCTCTGGTCATACATGTACTAGGAAGGAGGGGTTTGGGAGGTGACCCCCTAGCCAGGAAGGTGAAAGCCCCCTCATTCCCCGAGACAGGTTAGGGACCCCCGACCCAAAAATGTAAGTACTAGTAGCGACTCCAGTACTAACAAACTGGATCAGAAATAAATAATTTTTAGCGTAAAATTCGCTTGAAAAGCCTTTGGAAACCTGATTTGAAGCTTCCGCTGCTGATGTTTAAGAGAAATCGATGTTTTTGAAAACCCTTTTATCGTTTTTGGCTTGTTTTTAGTTCTAAAACGTTATTTGGCAGCTTAAAATAACTACTTTTAGCCTTCTTACTGAGAAAAACGTGCTAAAACACATTTCATGCATACATGTGCATGGGGGGTGCCAAGCGGGATCAGGGGGAACGAAAATGAAAATCTACCAAACGTTGCTAGAGGCTGCTAGAAAGCCTCCAGACGCGTTCTTAAGCCACAGAAATCAATTTTGGCAACTACGCATCCTTCCTCCAGGCAACTACGCACCAAATTCGAATTTCTTTAAAATTTTCCTGGAAAACTTCGATTTTTTGGCAATGTTTCTATCAGAAAAGTGGTTTTTCGAAAAGTTGATTTTTACCGCAAAATTTTGAATTTTAGCCGAAAATTGCGGATTTTTAACCAAAAATTTGGACAAAATTCAAATTTCCCGCCAAAATATAAAAATTTCTCGCTGAAAATTTGCACCTATATCCAGGCAACTACGCACGGAGACCTGGCCGTCCCTCCCTGAGCCGCCGACCATGCGCGTGTATGATTTCATGCGTTCTGAAGATATTCGAAATATTGAACCGCCCCTCTGGGCGAAACCCCCTCTCCCACGCCGGGCGGGACCTGTTACATGCACGGCTCTGGTAGGTACCATGTATTACAGTAGAAGAATTCGGTTTGCCAGCAGTAGCCTACCTCTGCGCAGAATTTTGTCGCGTTCCTCAAGTAGTAGGTACTTCTGATAAGCGTCGTCGGCTCTTCTACCAACCAAGGCTCGCAACTGAGAGACTGAAACAGCTTTACTCATTCTGCACTGAATCAATTTGACGCTCAGTAGACTGGGATGGTCAAACCTCCTTAGACAGTCAAGCACTTAACGCCGTTTGTGGGTTCGGGGCCGGTGGTGGCACCATATACGGTACCCCTACCTTCGGATTGGTACCGGTACCACTCTGTTCAGATTTCGTACAATATATGGTACCGGCAACCATGGCCATGGGTAGGGGTACCATATTAGGTGCCACTAGCCTAGGTGGTACCGGTACCATAAACGGCGCTAAGTGATAGGACTGTAAGACTAATTTAAAGAGTTGTTTCGTACCGACTTGAGCCGGAGTCAATTGAGCTTTGATCACCGGCTTGACAGCGGTCTGACTCTGGCCCAAATTGAACGACGCTGACTTCCTCATGCCTCCTTTCGGCGATATTTTTGGCGGCTGAAAGCTCTTCTCTCTTACACATGCAGTTGAAACAGCGGTTATGAGCAAAACCCACAACTTTTTGCAACGTTTCAGAACTGTGACGCAGACCAACAAAAACTGACCCTCTTGGACGGCGTGGCCAGAGCTTTGCGACCCTTGATTAGGGAGGAAATTCTTCTGGTGGCCGAGTTGAGTCGACCGGAGGACGAAGAAGGTCTGCGACCACTAGATGACGTCATAGGATTGCGGTTGGGTGGACGAGAGAATCGTTTGGCCACGTCCGACACGCCCATTGCTCGGGAAACGCGAGAGCGCTGAGCGTCGTTAGTAGACGCCGTTCCAAACAGAGGAACTGGCAGTGGCGCCGCCTCCTCTGATGCCACCAGCTCTACAAAACCGATTTTCCACTTCCTACATTACACGGCACGTCTATACATGTAACAGGTCATCCGACGAAGGGAAACGGGGGTTGGGGGACCGGCGCTCGCCGGTGGGGTCAACCCTCCCTCAGACCCCATTTTGCCCATTGTCTGCCCGCTTGGTTCCTGGGGTATTTGCCCGCAAAGTCAAAAGTCAAACTGATTTCGGCAATGAACCAGAGTTATTTTTATGATTCCGTTGCACTTCATGATAAATGAGAACTACCCTCCCTGACGATTTCGCCGACCCCCCCCCTCCGATTTTTCTGGCAAGTAAATTTTTGAGCAAATTTTTACAATTTTTTTTTACAATTTCAGGACACAAAAATTGCCAAAATCGCCTGCAAAACAGCACTTTTTAGCTGTATTTCAGCCCAAATTAGCGATTTTTAGCCAAAAATTGCGATTTTTTCGATTTTTGAGTGTATTTTAGTACCCACCCCCCCCGGCCGGCGCCAGACCACCCTTCCCCTTCGGCGGATGACCTGTTACATGTATGTGCTGAGGGTAAGAAGGCGTTACTGGTTTATTGCAAGGCAAGTTTACTTTAGTATTGTCAGACCAATTACTAAAAATTATCATGCTCAAAGTTGTATTACCGACAGCGCGTTTAGACGGTGATCTCGAATTTGATCGCAAAAACGGATTCTTGAAGTCGAATTTGTCTGCCATAATGACTTCCCCTTTCTTCACTCCTAAAACACTGGTTAGTTAGTAACTTGCTAGGTAGGAGGATGGATGCATGTGAAACACACAACATTCAGGCTGGGCACAGATCACTGGTAAGGGCAAAAGCAGAAGATCGAACTAAGTTGTAAAGAGACCAGAAAATTTGATGGGATAAAAGCAACGAGGAAGGAAACGATTTGAATGAAATCGAACCAAGTCGCAGACAGAAAAACAGGGATGCAACCGGATACGATAATCCCAGATACCGAAGCCCATTTTGGGAACCGAATAATACCGATTGAAGTAACGGTGCTCAGATTATAGTGCAAAAAGGAAGCCGGGTGCAGCAATCCTTGTAAAAAGGATCCGAGTAAAAACTTCTTCAAAAATCATATATGAAGATTTGGTTGACACTGTTGATAATTTTTGCATGAATGATCTACAAAAACATTCAACATTGAGAGTAGGTGGACCCAATTTGGGTCGGTCTCCAAAAAATCGTCCAAAAACCTTAAAAATAGGTAAAAATCAATCCGGATTTTTGCAGAGATGTACAATGGGTTGTCTTTTACGTATCCTCTGTCGCAAGTGTCGCCATTCTACATTAGATTTACGTGCCTCAAAATGGCTAATTCATTTTCGAAGTTTGTCAGACTACCAGCAATAAACTCGATAAAAAATCCATTTCTCCAAAACTAAGCTAAGAAATTTGACGTTTGAGATTGTGGCAGTTGTTGTTGGCTAAATTCAAGCTCTAGGTATATTTAATTGCTTGGAGTCTGTGAGGCTTTATTCCGGATACGAAATACGGGATGAAAAGTCTGTCTGCGCACTGTGGGAAGTTTCGGTTTCCTTTATAAACTACAAAAAATGGCTGGTATACAGTTCCAAAAGGCTAAATAAAAGCATATTTTATTACAAGTTTCAATGGTTTGTGGTATTCTGAGGTCTTAGCAGCTTGTATATTTTTCGAGGCAAATCTGTTCCGCAACGTCGGAAAGTCACATAGAATTGAATTGTAAGCAGTAAAAATTGCTTATTTATCCAATTTATAAGCTTTTAATAAGCTATTAACTGTCGTGTCACACACCACTTATAAACGGCTTAGATTCAAAAAAGCAGACGAAACGTTACCCAAATTGGGTCAATTTTCACATCGTTAAGGAGGTAAAAACAAAGCCGTTTCTCCATTTTGTTTAATAGCTTGGAGGGAGTGGTCCATCTCCATACCATAAGATAGCTCTTGAAATTAGACAACCGATCAACATCGGATTAACAACCGATTAACATCGGATTAACAACCGATTAATAACATTACCGAACGAACGAACGAACTTTTATCGCCCAACACAAAATAAAAGTAAGAGTTAGCTTAGGGTAATATGGATTCGGACCCCCGGACCCCCGGACCCCCACCGAATTCGGACCCCCAGACTGGTACGGAAACAACGGTTAGTGGATTCGGAACCCCACCCCGGGACCGTAATTTAAAATTTTCGAAAGTTTGTTAGCAAATTTCGGGGCACATTTGGACACCTCGGTACGCGGACCATTCCCCCCATCCGCCGACCACCCTAACCTTAGGGCTCAGTTTCAATCTAATGTTTAGGTTCAGGCTTAGCTGGGTGCAGGTTCAGAGTTAGGATCATCCTTTAGGGTAAAATTTAATATGGCAGTTTGCCTTGCCAGGTGGGATTGAGCCGGCAATCGGTTTCTTTAAGCTCTGATTTTATAAATTACTGTAATGCCGTAAATTCGTTCATATAATCATTATGTAATGACTTTGCTTGCGTAGCGTATTTCCCAGCAAACTGCACGTCATAGAAATAAATTAAGCATTGGATAAACGATTGTCAAAAATGCTTGACTTGGTGGTGAGTAAAAAAAGCTGTGTAACAGTTAAAGCGGAAGGTCAACATTGAGCATTACAGTGAGTGAACAAATAAACTTGCACAAAAAATTGAGTCCAACAAAGCATTTCTCGGATAAAAATAATTTAAATATAATACGTCGCGTCTTGGCCATGGGTAGTTTACGCTATCCCGTGTGTCAAGGCGGCCCCGGCACCCGTGGAAGCGGTGTGTTTGTGGGTTCGAAACCTGTCGAGGCGATGGGAAGTAGTCGACACAAAGCCCAACCCAGGCCATCGAAAGTCAGCAATGGCAAGTAGATAAATGGGGACCGAACCGGCGCTGTCTTGCACACACCGACAGTAAAAGGGGAGGGTTGTTGTTAAGGAGACTGCCGGACCTTGTGTCTCTTCCTGTTCTATAGCAGTTGGCTACTCCTAGTCCGAAAGGACAAAATGTTACACAACAATAATGAAAAATGCCATACGGCAGGTAGGAGAGCAAAAAACTGACTTCGTCACACTGTCGCTCAGCTCCACTGAAAGTACATCAAATCTGAATAAGAATTGTGCTAGAAATCTTTACTAGCGAAGGAGCTACTACAGTATATATGAATCTAAAACTCATCATAGTCAGGGTCGTGGCAATCTGTTGATCCAAAATCCCCTGACATGCCCCCGATTTTGCCTGCCCAACCAGATGCGAGGAAATTTTGAAAATTGCGTTTGAAAGGCAGTCTGAGCATACAACTAACAGTTTTAGTAGTTTGAAGAGGTTTGGTTGGGCCGCCCAACCAGGGCTAAAATTTTCTAAAAAGCAACCTTCAAAAACGCGTAAGAAAGGCATTCTGACCACAGAACTAACAGGTTTAGTAGTTTGAAGAGGTTGGTTGGGCCGTCCAACCAGGGCGAGAAAATTTTTGAAAAATTACCCTTCTAAAACGCACTGATATGGTCTGAATTACATTCGCTTTCATTGCTGCTTCTACAACCTACTGAATGCATGTTTTTATGTAGTTCCGCTGATAAGTCCCAAAATCCCATGACAAATTTTAAATCCCCTGACCGAATCCGAACCCTGATAGTATTGGGGGAATTGAAGTGTTGTTGTTGAACACAGTAACCGAGACTACATTGTATCTCTTTCGCTCGAAAGGAGCATCACATTGGTTCCACAGTACAGTAGTATATTCGTACGCGCTACTGTTGCTAAGTAAATTATAATTTTAATTATACTTTTTAGAAATTTACTAATACAAGTAAATTATAGTTTGAATTATATTAAAAGTGAATTTTTGCCTTAAGTAAATTATAAGTATAATTTCAATTAATTTTTTTGAAATTTACTAATCCAAGTAAATTATAATTAAATTATATTTCAAATTAATTTACTTAGAAACAGTAGTACGCGCGCATGTAGGTAGACCAATAATAACGAAGTATGTATTTAAAAAGATTTATCGTACTTACGCTACACAAGGAAATATGTAATCACACCATACGGCAATATCGAATCAAGTATAAAGTGCCCGAACAGAGTTGCGTCAGTACTCCAATCTACCAGAGAGAATTTGCGACCAGACGCACTAGCACAGATCATACACTAAAATAGAAGTAAAGTGAAAATCGGTACCGGAAGATCAGAAGAGATCATACACCAAAATAGGAGAAATAAAGTGAAAATTGGTACCGGAAGAACAGCAGAGATCATACACTAAAATAGAAGAAATAAAGTGAAAATTGGTTCCGGAAGAAACTTGAATTGCAGCTTGAAACTGAGGCCTAAAGTTAGGGTGCTCGGTGGATGGGGGAATCGTCCGCGTACCGAGGTGTCCAAATGTGCCCCATAATTTTCCAAATAAAATTTCGTGAAATTTAAACTACGGCCGAGGTGGGGTTCCGAATCTTAAGAACCATTTTTCCGTACCAGGCTGGGGGTCCGAATTCGGTGGGGGTCCGGGGGTCCGGGGGTCCGAATCCATATTACCTAGCTTAGCAGCAAATGACATAAAACGCGGTTACAGTGTAAATAAAACGACGGCATATGGAGGCGAAAGGCCACTGGACAGCCACAAGAGCTTTTCACCGCCTTAAATTACCTATCTATATCACATGTTTAATTGAAGAAATCGTCATCATTGTGAAGTGTTCCTAACAAAAGGTAGGTACTTTTAGTATATAAAACTTCAAATTAAGTCCACCTACTAGAATATATATTTTACCTAATTAATAATTTTAACTGATAAAATCTATCAGACAGAAAGATCTGATTTATTTAGCTAAATTAACAAATATGACCGAATGTGGTATCAAACAACTGCTTTTGACCCCACATTATTGTTTTACACACTAACACACCAGCACATCAACAACCAATTACTGCATGTTAACTTCTCAGATTACGCGCCCGCGCCCCAATGCGCATTCGCAGTGAGCTCGCGGCGCAGCACAGGGTAACAGCGTGCGCTTATAAGTCAGTTGGCCGTAAGAATACGTTTATTAGCAACAGTCAAGGCAATAGCCGCAACCAGAGGTAAGAAATCAACTGGGCAGTCTAGCCGGCCAGGGGCTCAACAGTTACACTGACCTGCATTAGAGTGCTCCTCAAGTTACATAACACATCTTAAGCGCGTTTTCAGAAAACATACACGCACCTGCACATAAATGGAGTTCAGCTACAGAGCGATCTGTTCCACGCCTTCTGGGAAGTTGGCTGGCCTCATTCGGTGCAAACAATTTTGATGTTAGTAGTGGATTGTGCTGTTGTAAGCACAGTAGTGCTCGCCGAATAGATAAGACTTTCCTGACTTAACTGCTACTGTACATATTTGTTTGTTGATTTTGCAACGGTTCTGATTCTGGACGCACTGCGTTGCTACTAGTAAGTACTAGTTAGAGACCTGATTTGATTGCGTGGCTTGGCTGGCTGACTTTGGCACATGTTGCAGACTCCGCGTCGTTAGTCGGCTGCGGGCGCACGTTTGAATTTGCCGCTTAAATCCGTGCTGCCCTTTGCTGCACCGCGCGCTGACTGCGAATGCGCGCCCGCTCAGGGTACTTCATCGATTGTCGGCCGATTACCCCGGAATCCCACTTTGGGGAGATCACTCGAATTTCAAATTATGAACACAGACGACTGAATGGGGTATCAAACGACTGCTGACGATCTCCTGATTATTATTTTACGCATCAACATCTAATTACTTGGGCTTGGACAAATATTGTTATGTTTATGCTTAATCGATAGCTAATCGTCTAGTCATACCTACCCATATGCCTGTTGTGGGCAGACTATCTGTGGCGGACTCGAATGCTACGATTGTTATAGTAAGTGGGGGTTCCGGGGGAAATCGGCCGATAATCGATGAAGTAAGGCGATATGATGAGCGCGTAATCTGAGATAGCATGCAGTAATTGGTTGTGGATGTAAAGTAATGTAACAGTAATATACAAGTCAAAAGTAGTTGTTTCATACCGGATTTGGTCCTATTTGTTAAAGATTTACAATTTGGGTGCGCACGTTTTACAGGATTTTACACTAATTGACGCAACTCCGACTGTGGCCGTTTACCGGATTTGACCACACGCCGAAACGCATAATCTGAGAGGCTGTATTTGAAACTTCCCAGCACTGCCATCACTGTGTAGCACAATGGACCAGGCCGACCAGGGAATCTTGGACCAGACCGACTGTCGCTTTGGAGTATGGCTTTTCTTGACACGAACGCGCTGTCCTTTGCGGTAGACTTGCTGCCAGGGCGGCTTCCTTCTGCCCGAGTTGGTGTCATCTTTGCGCGGTTTCTCAGTTTCCGCGGCAGTCCCACTTGCCTTCTCCAAATCTCCCTTCCCTTCCTCCTCTTTGGGGCATGACTGGTGAGAGTTTTGGGCTCTGCGGCACTTCTGTTGTCATGGCTCCACTTGACTGGTTGCCCTCGGTTCAGTGTCTTGCACAGTTGCGCATCTGGGGCCCTCCTGGATCATGGTGCCGTTTGAATCCACATCAATACGCACTCCTCCCAGTGCATGCAGTGCATCCATGCCCAGTGTGTTCTTGCATGAATCTGCGAACACGTAAACTGGCATTGTCAATGATCGTCCTTGTAACGATAACTGTGCCCTGAATTGTCCGGTGGTGGCAAGTTGTGAATTATCAAAGTTCAGAAGTCGCTTGGCTGGCTTGACCGCAGTCTTTCTGAAGCTCCTGCGCCACTCTGACTCCGTGATACCAGTTATATCTGAGCCTGTGTCTACCAACATCTGTACTACCTGACTCTTGCAGTCCTTTTGTGGCTTAATCAGCACTTGCCAGCATACTGACTGTTGCACACATCGATTTGTGGTGCGCTCTCCTCTGGCTGCTACCCCAACTCGAATTGCTCGATTCTTGTAACTGGTTGACCCTGATCTGCACATCTCAGCGAAGTGGCCAACTCTCTTGCAGTTGCGGCACTCTCGTCCCTTCGCTCTGCACGATCTGGCGTTCTCTCTGTGACCATGTCTGCCACAGGCTGCGCAGACTTCTTCTGCGTCTGACTTCTCTGTGTCGGACTCGGAATTGCTTACAGGCATGGCGGGCTGGGAACGGCGCTCCTGGCCTCCTCTCTGCCCCTTTAGTCCTCTGCATTGATTCCGGTCCTGACTGGCCGCTCCGATCTGCCCAGGTAGACCTCCCGTCAGTTTGGCAGCATCTTGGCGCGCCGTCTCATCTGCTTGTGCGATGTCGGAAAATCTGTCGAGATTGACTTGTCTCTCAGCCAGCAACTTCTCCTGTGTCTCGCGGCAGCTCATTCCCTTGACCAACTGTATGGCCAGCACAGCAAGTACAGTATTCTGTCAGGTCCGCCTCTGTAATGACACCTTCTGTGACTGGGAAACTGCACTCCTGGATCAGCAGGCGTAGCTCCCTCACAAAGTCAGCGATTGGTTCACCAGAGTGTTGCGACCTCTGCAGAAAATCGAAGTGAGCTCTGACTGCATTGGTGGGGCGATGAAATACACGTCTGGCAGCCGCTAGCAGATCTGCATAGGAGGTAGTCTCATTGCTGAACTCTTTCTGGCTCGCCAACTGTGACAATGCCGCAGCTCTAATGTATGAGATCAGGAACTCCTTCTTCTCCTTGTCTGTGAGCTTGCCCACTGCAGGTCTAGTTGCGTCCACGCCGGCAACGAATGAGCCAAACAGGCGCTCCCACAATAGCCACGACAGCACCGGTTGCTCTCCTGTATGTGCCCAGTACCGGTCTGGTGCTGGCAGGTAGAGTTTACTGGTCCCCGGCTGTGCCATCTTAGTAGGTAGCGCTGTTGTCTGTCAGTCTCGATGGATCACTCTGGTACAGCACGTGCGACCCTGGTCCACACCGATACGACGGGGATATCTGCAGTTCCAGTTGGTAACGTCTGCACGCAGGTGTCCACTTGAGCACTTGGTGGTGGCTGGCGCGTGTGGTTCGAATCCAAGCCAAAGTCGCCACTGTTGTGTTTCGAGCGTTGTTGTTGCTCTTCGGATTACCAACTCTGTCCTACCGGCTGTCTGCGGTGCAGTTGTGGAGCAGCAACAGTTTGTTTACTCTTGCAGTAAGCCAACACCAGAACAACAAACTAGTATCGCGCACACGCACTAAACAGTCTGACCGCACAACTAACACAACACAACACAGAGAGAGAGACGGTCGACTGACTAACACACCATTTTATGTAATTCCAGACACATCACATTTTCTCAATTTAACTTTGATAAATACGTTTAGATTGGATCAGGGGGGGTCGCACGACGGACTTTTCCAAAATATGATGGGCGCCACTTCGTCAAGCGCTTATAACTTTTGAAGCAAAAGGGGCACAGGAATGGGCCTCCTAGCATTCGACGTGGTTTGTGGCGAGCTTTCAAAAACAATAGCGCCAGTCTTTCTACGTCTATTGGTTGACGCGAAATTCAAATTTTACTGCTTACCAAAATTTGCGCCAATGCAACACCTGACAAACGTGCGCACCGTACTGGCGCCCTTCAAGCTAGAGGGCCAGCTAATCGGGCGGTGCGCAGATAATTACATGGGCAATCCAGCCGTGCAAGCCGCATTGTTCTGCGGGCTCATACGCCAGAACGGCGACCATTCAAAAATTGGGTCGAAAATGGTGCATTTTCTGACTGATTTTTTGACAGGTTTTGACACCTGTCGCCCATATACTTGCTCTAATCGCGGCGGCTCACTCACCAAACGATAGCTAACAATCTCAGGATTCCGAAACTGTACTCACACTTCCGTTTCGTACCTGTTTTATGCCTCTTTTTGCCCAGCAACTGTGCATTGGTCAGCAACCCTAAATTATAGCTCCAGAAAAACATGCAATTTTCTGAGAACTGAGGATGAAATTTCAACATGTCTTGAATACGATTTGTAGAGCGGACTGAGAGCTTTCGATCGGTATAGTGCATGACCTCCCAGCATAAAATTTTCTTCTGAGGTCTTTTGCATTTTTGGAATTTGTCCGGTTTTTATCATCGATTTTACGAGGTATTCGGCACATAACTCTTTTGTATGAGCACTTAGGGCAATGGGTGTGCCAGGAAACGATGGCCCACGTCCGTGCGCATTCGGCGGTGTGCAAAAGGATAGGCTGCGGTAACTGTGTGGGGTGCGCCTGGCCGAAATGTTCCGGCCGTCTGGCTTTTTCGACTACTTCTTGGCAGTTTTTCTGGTAAGCCGAACTAATGATTGAAGACAGCACGTCGATTTACCCATAGAATGATTGTTTGGATGCTAAGGATTCGGAAAATGTGACTATCGTTCCGTTTCGTAGCTGTTTCACGCACTTTTACCCCGATAAGCTGTCCTGGTCTAAAAACAGTCACAGCGAACACTGCGGAAATGCGCGAATTTCGGAAAAATGAGGACGAAATTTCAACATGTCGCGAATACGATTTGTAGAGCAGACTGAGAGCTTTCGATCGGTATAGAGCATGGCCTCCCAGCATAAAATTTTCTTCTGAGGTCTTTTGCATTTTTGCGTTTTGTCCGCTTTTTATCATCGATTTTACTGGGTATTCGGCACATAACTCTTTTGTATGAGCACGTAGGGCAATGGGTGTGCCAGGAAACGATGGCCCACGTCCGTGCGCATTCGGCGGTGTGCAAAATGATAGGCTGCGATCACTGTTTGTGGTGCGCCTAACCAAAATGTTCCGCCGGTCTGGATTTTTTTACTACTTCTTGGCAGTTTTTCTGGTAAGCTGAACAAATAATTGAACTGCGCGTCTATTTACCCATAGAATGAATTGATTGGATGCTAAGGATTCCGAAAATGTGATTATCGTTCCGTTTCGTAGCTGTTTCATGCACTTTTCTCCCGATATGCTGCCCTGGTTTCGAAATAGTTACCGCGAACACTGCGGAAATGCGCGAATTTTGGAGAACTGAATAGAAAATTTGAAAATGTGACCAATAGGAAGTGTAATTATTTCAGAGTCCTTCCGAATTGTGCATTGCATGGCCGTCAGGCGCAGTGGGAAGCGCGAAAATTTCGGTCTTTCTATTCTTCTAAACCCAGTTTTTCACGCCAATAATTCTCTAGATTTTTTTAATTATACTGTCTGTAACTCTTTCTTATCTGCTCCTGTAGGAGTGAAAGTGCTACTAAGCGATGTTCCACACCACACCTGTGCATCGTCTGGGCTGTGTGTGCCGTGTGACAGGCTTCAGTTGTTGTTTAGACGCAGGCTTCGCTTGATTTTGAAAGAGTGCCAGTGTTTTTGCCTGCAAACACAGCGGAAATCAAGGAAAATACTCGCGCTGCTGAGCAGGAGATCCTAAATGGGTTTACAAGGTGTGTCCTACAGTATACAGACACCTTTGAATCCCTTCTCTACCAAGCATACGAAGGTAGCGTTGATTTGTTTGATAATCTGCAAATGCGTGCTATGCAACTGAACCGTCTGCAAGCCAGTTTTCTGGATTGTCACAAACTAGCTAACAAATCCTGCAATGAACAATTGCAGACTAACACTGAAATATGCATGACACGCCTGTTCTGTTTCTGAAGCAACAAGCGGATGACATTTCAAAATTACCCACCAATCATAAGGACTCTGCAATAATTGCACTTCCTATTGGCCACATTTTCAAATTTTCTATTCAGTTCTCCAAAATTCGCGCATTTCCGCAGTGTTCGCGGTAACTATTTCGAAACCAGGGCAGCATATCGGGAGAAAAGTGCATGAAACAGCTACGAAACGGAACGATAATCACATTTTCGGAATCCTTAGCATCCAATCAATTCATTCTATGGGTAAATAGACGCGCAGTTCAATTATTTGTTCAGCTTACCAGAAAAACTGCCAAGAAGTAGTAAAAAAATCCAGACCGGCGGAACATTTTGGTTAGGCGCACCACAAACAGTGATCGCAGTCTGCCGTGTTGCACACTGCCGAATGCGCACGGACGTGGGCCATCGTTTGGTGGCACACCCATTGCCCTACGTGCTCAAACAAAAGAGTTACGTGCCGAAAACCCAGTAAAATCGATGATAAAAAGCGGACAAAACGCAAAAAGACCTCAGAAGAAAATTTTATGCTGGGAGGCCATGCTCTATACCGATCGAAAGCTCTCAGTCCGCTCTACAAATCGTATTCACCGCTTAGAAAGTTTACCGCTTCTGAACAATTTTTAGTTCACGGTCTAGCGATTATTAGCTGTTTTGGCCCCGAATTCGGATTCAAATCTGTCCAGGCTCAAACCAATGAACACACCTAATGTTTCATTGGCTAGATTACCTACGTAATTTGCCAGTTTTCTTGTAGCAAAGGTGACTTATAAAACCAAACATGGTTGCCGAACCATCCTGTGACTTCTTGAAGAAGGGTTGCCAAGTTTTGACAGTATTTTGACGAACACAGATGCGTCTGTACCGTTGATGCAAGGAATGCACTTGATCCACTAGCTAAAAGGTCTCGTGTCAAAGCAGGCGCGATCTTAGACTAAACACAAAGTTGAGTCAAGTTCTTTCTGTGTATTCTATTTCTTATCTTGTGTTGTGTGTTGGCATCGATAACACCAGTGAAGAGTTTTACTAACGAATACCATAAGGCAGACATAGAAGACCAGTAAGACAAAGAGAATCTGTGTTAGAGTCAAATAGAAGACAATTAAGACAAAGAGAATCTGAGTTGGAGTCAAATAGAAGACAAGTAAGAAAAGAGAATTTGTGTTAGAATCAGACCAGTATGGCAATGAGCAGCAGCAGCAGAAACGCCGAGACACGTTTTGCAGCGGCAATGGACTTTGGCTTTGGCTTTGGCTTCGGCGGCTGTGTGGTGGTGGTGGCGGTGGTAGTGGTGGTAGCGGTTGTCGGTTTAGCCGGTTCTCCGCCTTTAAAGTGGTCGGGAAAGGTTTCGTCGTCGTTGCAGTCGGTGCTGTTGCAGCAGCAGGTGATGGTGCCAAGCTTATCTCGACTGCAGGCCGGATGACCATTGATGGGTGTGCGCTTCTTTATGCTGACGTCTGAACATTCTCGAACATCGAGCAACTCACAGCCTGCAGTATCGCGTCGCAGCGTACCGTTGCTGTTCCTGTAGGTGGTGTCGCAGTTTTTTTGTGTTGTCCCTTCACCGCACTGATCTTTCTCCAGGTTTCGCCCGACCCCAAAAACGTACCAGCAGTCGGTGACCTTTGTTTGGTTGGCTTCTTCAGCGCAGTCAGTCAGACAGACCAATAGACAGCAGCCAAGCAGCAGACTCAACGGCGACATGACTGCACACAACACAAACTAATACACAAACGATAGTCTGCAATACACACACTCTCTTTTATACTCCCTCGCACATTCTTGAATACATTCCTTACTAACTACTGTACTGTACGCGTGTGCGGAATTGTAAATGCGATCCCTTCTGCCAAACAAAACGGTGGTTTAGCGGTTTTTTGGTTGAAATTGTAAGAGAATTGCAAAAAGACTTACTAAAATGGCTTACGAGAATCGGAGTGCTAGAAATTTCGAGTTCACTAGGGGTTATGATCAGGGTTGCCAGGTTAGGAGTTTTCCTCCTAGATCTAGGAGTTTTTGATTTGGGATTGGAGGAAAATTTTGAGATTGGAGTTAGGAAGTTTCTCTGGGAGTTTTTAAGTTCTGGGTCGGAGTTTTTGATTTTTGGATTTTTCTAGGAGTTTTCTGGGATTTTTTAGGATTTTCAGCTTCATGTCGCTTCATATCGCTGGTTTTCTCTTATAAATCACCTGGTCCTAGCTACTGTTGTTTGGGTATGGGATTTTCAGGAATCGGTTCGGTATGAGTAGGTATTTTTCGGCATACCCAGGAATCGGTTCGGTATGGGTAGGTATTCGCAAAAAAACCGGTATACCGGTATTTATTCGGTATTTGCGTTACGAGGGGCCGTGTAAAAATTACGTAATCGCATGTGTGGGAGTGCAGTTCGTCAAATCATTAGAACGTGTTCAAATCTCAGTACTTATTACGGTGGAGGACGGGTTGGCAATTTTATAACGAAATTTTCAGGTTGCATCTTTAAAAAGATCACCAAAGTGACCATAATTTTTATTGTTTTTATCTACAGTACAGGTACGTTCCGTCTAAATAGTCTTGCTTTAAAGACATCAGCTTACATTTTCTCAATTTAACTTTGATAAATACGTTTAGATTGGATCCAACTACAAAATTTTTAAATTTTGGGAGAGGGTAGGGACCCTACCGTAGGGTAGCCAAAATCATTACGTAATTTCGGGTTAGGGGTCGGCAAATTATTGCGCCCATACCAATCGGTCCAGCCCGCCAACTGCCCAGAAGTACATAATGTATGTACCGTATGCTGTGCTTTGTTGTATAAACGTTCAACCTTTCAAACTTTCAATTCAACACAAAAAGCACACTGAAAAGAAACTGAGCTAACCCATTCGTTGGTCGGGTGCCAGGGTCAACTTTATAAACCGATCACTAACAGACCGCAACTGGTAATTACGTACTATGATTGGATTTTGGCTAAAAGCTTGCACAAAGCAATATAAGTCAACATATTCGCTTAGGAAGTTTAGCAACGACTAGCGTACTGTACCGTGTTAGAATTCAAGCTTCACCTTGTCAAGCGAAAGGAACCTGTCTGACCAGTTCTTCCAAAAAAGAAGCATTTACTGCAGAATAGCAACGCACTGGATTCAATTCTTACTGAACGACTGTATTTCAGACTCTCAGACGCTCCCAGAAGCGCTATGTATGCTTTGATTAACGCGAAAATGCGAGGAAACCAATGCTCAATTTTAGCACTTTTCGAAACTTCGAGCTCAATTTTTTCGCGCAAATCAAAAATACCCATGATAATTTTTTTTACATTCCTATAGTACAGGTGTTGCTCTATTAGGTCCACCAGATGACGCCTCTAGGTAGGCACCTCCAAGGGAGAAAAATGACCTCAAAGTTGGGGTCTTTTTAACCGATT